>MU118060.1:2928-19914 GCA_014904855.1 Thelephora ganbajun
ATTGTTTAAAAACTCTCAAAAAACCCTCAATTTGCCTGCAGGGTAAGGGGGGGTCTGCCCCCAGTGTCCAATGATAGAAATGTGAACCGGTTTCGCGGGACCAGAAGACAAAGGAGACAAAGTAGACGAGGAGGAGGGTACCCTGGGTGAAGACAAAGACGAAGGTGCCACTGAAGGTGAAGGGGTTGTCGGCGGAGTGATCAATTCCACTGGAGACGGAGACGAAAGCACCACTGAAGGCGCATGAGGAGACGAGGTGACGGGAGAGATGGGAACTGAGGCGGGTTCTGGAGCGGGAGCCTCAACGGACTCCGAAGGAGACAAAGGTGCGGGTTCCGGAAAGGTAATTTGGCTGGATGCCCAGTCTATTCGAGGATTAGTCCGGGTTAACCAAATGTGACCTAAGACAGCGGAACAAGAAGAATCGAGATTAGTAACATAAAATTCTATCGACTGTCGGGATCCGTCAGGAAAACTACAATCTAAAGAAACAGTAGAAACTATTTCAGAAGAAGAAGATCCATCGAAAAGTCGAAGACGAATAGGGTTGGGTAATGAAATGGCTGTGATATTGTTTTTGGTAACAAACTTAGTATCTATAAAACAATGAGTCAAACCTGAATCTAAAAGTGTAGGTAGGTTAAACGACTTGTTGTTAACACGAGCTTCTAATGGTAATACGAATGACGAAGGTACTGATACTGCTGATAAAAGAGGAGAGATGTAAGAAGACGAGAGACGAGGAGAAGGCGAAGAACGAGGAGGAGAAACGGAAATCTGACCAATCCAAAGGGCGTCCCCGGATGAGCTGGTCGAGGCTAGTTTTTTGAGCTGTTACCGGCAGCTTTCTTCTTGGCCTTGTCAGCACTGATGGGACAAGTCTTGACTCTGTGGCCTTCTTTACCGCAATAGAGGCAAAGCTTGTTGTCCATTCGTTGTTTCCGTTCTTCCGCCGTAATCCGGCCGGACGAGTCGGTACCGGGGCGAGGCGGGGGCGACGAGGACGAGGATGAGGTGGCGTTGTTGGACTTGTTCTGAGGCCGCGAAGGAGTGGACGAAGAAGAGGACGGATTGTTGGCGGGTTTCTTGGGACTTTGACCTCCGTTGGAGTTCGCGGATTTGCCTTTCTTGCGCTTGGTTTCATCCTGATGTTCCCAGTAACGTCGGTCGATGGCAAGGAGACGTTCCTTCATGGAACTAAGGCTGCGCATCACGGAGGGCTCCATACGTCCGAGGTCGTCCTGAAGACGAGTGTTCAGACTGAGCTCAAAGCAGCTGCAGAGAGCAGCATCATTCCAGTCAAGTTGGGAGGCAAGAGTGTTGAAATGGACGATGTGGCGATTGATTCGGTCCGTTTCCTTCATCTGAAGGTAGGTGAGTTGTCGCTCGACAGTATGGATGTGATCGGGGTTTCCGAAGCAGTCCCAAAGGATGTTCCAGAAGTCCTCAGCCATTTTCTTGAATTTGGTGTCGGTCTTTCTAAGTTCCTGGAGCCACCATTCGTACGGGGCACCGTCGAGGTATGATCCTGTGTAGAGGGCTTGCTTCCGGGGGGTGTTGAACTTTCTTTCATCCCTGAGGAAGACCATGTGGCATTGGCCCTCAAACATGTCTAGTTTCTCCGGTTTGGTTCCGTCGAACCTATCTGGATTCCGAATGGGGATCTTGTCGGCGGTAGCGCTGATAAGTCCCGCGACGAGTACAGACTTCATGAATTCCATCCCTTCCAGTTCTTCCTTGGTCTTACCAGCAGGTGGGGGTTGTTTCGGGGTGGGTTCGATGATAGAAGAGACCCATCCCCTAGAGATGGATGGCGGTAAGGGAGGATTCGGGGTATCAACGAAGTCCACTGATGTTGATGGGGTTGGGATCGAAGATGCAGACCCAGTAGGAGGTGTGGGTTGAACAGGTGGATCTGTCATCGTGCGTTTCCTGTATACCTCTTTAGCCCTTCAATATACCCACGTTTTGACCACACACACACAACCAAAGAGGACAGGAACAACGTCTTATTCGAAAAGCGGGCCCCTACTACTGGACAGGGAAGGCAGAAGCGTCCGGAACGAGAGCAAGGACAGCGTGATTGGAAGAACTGGGAGACCATAACCCCTCCTCACCCATCTCCACCTCTTCCTCCTCCACCCCCTCCTCCACCCCCTCCTCAAGCCCTTCTCTCCCTCCTCCCCTTCTACTAGACAGGCAACCCTGACGATTTGACTTGAGCAACACCAGAATCAATCAAGGCAAACACCTACCTCAAGCGGCTCTACTAGGAAGTGCAATCATCTCCCTGAGGTAGAAGTCAAAAGCCTCAGCAGTCCAGAAGGGAAGTACGATGATGGGAGATTCCAGGAGACGGTGGGTGAGCAGGAGATAGGAATACCCCAACCTAGCCTTCCTGGAAGCTACCCTCAAAAACCGACGTTTGTGGAAGGGTGAGGCATGGAGGACGACGAGAACATGCAAATGGGATGAGAGGGCCCATTCAACCTCTGGAGAAAAGGAGAATTCAAGCATGCAGGGACCACCGGCAACCATGGCAATGTGGATGAGTAAGATGAAGGGAAGATTGGATGAGTGGAGGGAGTAGATGAGTGGATAATTGGATGAGGAGATGGAGATGTGAAGGACGTTCATCCACTTTCTTTTATTTTCTTTATTTCTATTCATGACACACTAATAACTCTATTCTGACGTTTGTATCACGCCTTTAGTTTATGTTTGTTTATGTTTGTTCTGCTGTTTACTATTATTTACTCACGATCATTACGACTTGTATATTAGCACGACTGGTGGAAGTTAGTTCCCCAGTCTTGAAATCTTAGGATTATCCCTGTCTTTGGACGTCCTGAGATCTCCAGCCGTTATCCGGTTGGATCCCTCCTTTTTATTTCTCATTTTCTCCTCTCTTTCATCCTCATCCCCGACTATTGAGGACTACCCTCTCTAGAACACCAAGGGAATCGTCGACTCCCCCTCGTCTGGTTCAATCATAGCCCTTGTGCTATCGATACGCTACATCTTGCGACCCGCACTAGGCCCTGGCACGCTGTCGAGCGTTTTAGTGAGTCCCTTAACAGGTGGCCCTGACAGCCAAGTACCTAATGCTCCTGGATGACCACTTGTGGGGTTCGTCAAAGTCCTGATGATCGATAATGCCGGCCGACACAAGATTGAAGAGAACACTCTCATCATCTCCCATGTCCCGACCATGACGGTTATGATCCATATTCTTGCAAGCACCAATGGCCTGCTGCCAAACAATGTCGTCAAAGGAACATCTGCTTGCATATTGACGACGAGGGTGTTGACTGTCCTCTTGACTAATCACCGCGTCGACGAGCTATAAAGGCAAACTGAGATGAGTTTCACAAATCAAAACTCGGTCAGCTCGCCTACCGATGACATCGTTGGGTATTCGAACCCATAACTATCCTTCGTGGGAGAGCCATACTTCATATGGGGACGGCTATCGATACGAGTAATCCTCTGGTTACGAGGAGAGATGAAAGTGCGGTTGTTCTCAAGAGTCATGACAGGGAAGGAAGAGCGGATTGCTGAGGAAAACAGTGGAGGTCGCTCGCGGTTAAATAGCCTTCACGCTAAGTCCCAGTCTCCTCACAAACTAGTGCTCTCTTACCCCGCCACACTTAGTCAATGGCCCGCCATGGGAATGATCAGTCAGCCAACCCACCGCCACACCGATCAGGATCCAGACCCTTCTCTATAGTGCTGAGCAAGCACTTTCTATTAATAAACCTTCCACTCATTATCATTGGTTTATCATTTCCTTCCCTCAGTTTCTTATTGCTTAGGTAAAATGATGGATGACGAAGATGGAGCTCCACATGGACCGCACGGAGTTCCTTGACGGACTGACAGAACTCCACTGGTCTGTGCGTAATCACATGGAGAGCATAGCATGGTCTGTGCATAAAGACCTGCCCTAATGGTAGAGTAGTATAAGTAAAGCCTCTCTAGCCCTTGTAGCTCCCCATCTCTATTATCATCGGATATCCTCTCCCCTCTCACTAGCGATAGTGAGTGGTATTTAGGCTGAGGGTGCCCTTGTAACATTCAGAACGATCCCTTCCTCTCCCACTCTCATAAACAACTAGTGGTCGACTCTTCCCAAGAGACCCCTTTTTCATATAGTGGCCAGGGCACCTATCGGTAATCCCCTTAGGTCAAATCCTGCGTCGTTCAGACACTATCCAACCAAAGCTTGACTCTGCCAGTCTGAAGAGGAGGGCCATACTCCCGCTGGAATATTGAGCAGGTAGGCATACAAGACGAGTATCCTTGTGCAAGGCTTTGCAAACCTCGTTAGTGCCGGTGAGCGTTTGGGCTAGAGTGGCCTGACACAGTTCCTCAAAAATTCTATGCATTTATACGATTATGCAGCTACGGCACATATGACCACTCATCGTGCCTATCGTGACATAGTCAGAAGCCCATTCCCATGCATGTAACCCCGTCTTTCGCCAGTGCAAGCGTTTTTGTCGCACGAACGCAGAGGTCTAGGCCTGTAGTAGAGGTTCTACCTCCACCTCCAGCTCTTCCTCACACTCATCGTCTCCCCTCTGTCCCCTCTATATCACCTGCTCATGACTCTGGCAACCAGTTTATCATCTATGCAATTTGGCACCACCTCCACCCCCCTCCCTAAGGGGAACAGTGTATACTAGATGAGCTTTATGAACATTTAATCAAAATTATTATTTGAATTTTCATTGTCTAGGCTCAAACGTTGTGACACATTGTCTGCTCAGCTATTGGATCAATCCCACCAAGAACAGCAAACACACATAGGCCAATTTTGCATGGTTGCAAGTTGGATGGCCTAACTGCATGAATGGCGGGCGGAGGGCTGCCAGAGCATTATGCATTATGCATTATGCATTTTTCTTTAGCACCCCACTGTATGGTGGTCGTTCCCCACAGGTTCAATACATTTTAGGATTTATGCAATAAGATACTATGCATTTAAGACTTTTTGACTGTAAGGTGTAGGGCCGGCAAGCAGCAAAGTGTCAGGATTGTACGGTTTGTCAGCAAGTAAATTTTGAAAACTTTTAATCCTTACAATTCCATGTTCTTTACCCAACTATTTCCCCTGATACCCTATCAGTTTCACCTTTTATAAACGGACACTTTCATAGTCACTCTTTCATCCATTTCGACTTGCTCACACTCAAAGGGACCAGACAAAGAGGAAAGAGTTTTATTTGTAGTACTGATACCAGTACTACCTCGGCAAACTACAAGTTGGTGCTACGATCCGTGACCCAGCCATTGCTATATTCGAGCTCGTCATCATGGTCCTGGGCCCCACTCCTCACCACCTCGGATTCTCGTACCTCGCGTACTTCGGCCTCGATCTCCCCTGCCAACAACGAGTTGAACTCCTCCTGAGAAATGGGGAAGATCAACTGGAGTTCTCCCCCGACGTTATCAGAGGAGCGGAGACGAGCGAACACCATCGAGTTGGGCATCATCATCACCGCCCTCATCACGCTCAAAAGCCGATAACCCCTCGCTCCCAGACTCAGAGTCTCCATCTGCTCCCGATTCAATGTCATGACGGGCACGCCGCAACTTAGAACGGAGCTCTCGTTCGACTCCGAGCCAACGAGAGTACTTGGGGCAACCTCCTAAGGCCTTGCGATAAGGGTGGTAGTCATGGAGAGAACGCAGCTGTTGACGTACGGCTGCTCAACCTTGGTTTTGCCAAGCTCCTACAAGTCGGTCTTCGATGGCCCACTCTTCTTCCTCAGTAATGACCTGAAGAGTAGTGGAGGACTCCGCTACGGTCCTTCGAGGGGCACAACAGGGTGGGGGAATGGGGACCGTTGGCGAAGGCTCAGGAGAAGACAGAGGCGAATGGGAAAAGGACGGAGCGGCACCAGAACCATCGATCTGAGGACTCGTAGGACGAGGACAGGTACACATCCCTCCTCGAAGAGCTATCAAGGAGCGACGGTGGAGCTCGATACTGTCGGACAGATTGGTTGTAAACATGACCAATCTGTTATGCTTCTCCTGAAGCAGATCGACACAGCGACGGTGTCAATTCAAATGCTCCGAGTCCTTCTGCAGCTCGGCGTTCACCTTCTTGTTGGCTTTGAAGGAATGACGATCAACGGCCAAGAGATGAGTATTGAGGAGGGCGACCTGCCCCTTCAATCCATTCAAGTCCTGCTCTAGGCGGTCGTTCTATGCGATATATCAGTTAGCCTTAATCGGTTAATACGGTATATCAGACATACCCTAGAACGTTCTGCCTCAAAGAGGCTCCAGAGACAATCGGCCACTACGGCCAAGTAACGAATGCTCCTGGACGACCACTTATGGGGCTTGTCAAAGTCTTGATGGTCGATGATCCCGGACGACACCAGATCGAAGAGGACACTCTCTTCATCCCCCATGCTACGACCACGACGGTTGTGATCCATGTTCAGGCAAGCTCCTATGGCCTGTTGCCAGACGATGTCGTCAAATGAACATCCACTTGCGAATTGACGATGAGGGTGTTGGGCATCGTCCTGACTGATCACTGCGTCCACAAGCTATAAAGGCAAACTGAGATGAGTTTCACAAATCGAAACTCGTTCAGCTTGCCTACCGATGGCATGGATGGGTATTCAAACCCGTAACTATCCTTGGTGGGAGAGCCATACTTCATGTGTGGGCGGGTGTCGATACGAGTAATCCTCTGGTTGCGAGGAGAGATAAAAGTGCGGTTGTTCTCTAGAGTCATGGTGGAAAGGAAGAGCAAATTGCTGAGGAAAATAGCGGAGGCCGCTCATGATTAAATAGCCTTCATGCTAAGTCCCAATCCCCTCACAAATTAGCGCTCTCTTACCCCGCCACACTTAGTCAACGGCCCGCCATGGGAACAATCAGTCAGCTAACCCACCACCACGCCGATCAAAGTCCAGACCCATTTCTATTGGTGCTGAGCAAGCACTTCCTATTAATAAACCTTCCACTCGTTGCTACTGGTTTATCATTTCCTTCTCTCAATTTCTTATTGCTTAGGTAAAATGATGGATGACGAAGACGGAACTCCACATAGACCGACGGGACTCCGCTGGTCTGTGTGTAATCACATGGGGATACACAGCATGGTCTGTGCATAGAGACCTGCCCTGAAGTTAGAGTAGTATAAGTATAGCCTCTCTAGCCCTTGTAGCTCCCCATCACTATTATCATCAGATATCCTCTCCCCTCTCACTAGTGATAGTGAGTGGTATTTAGGCTGAGGGTGCCTTTGTAACGTACGACAAAGATCCCTTCCTCTCCCACTCTCATAAACTACTAGTGGTCGACTCTTCCCGAGAGACCCCTTCTACATATAGTGGCCAGGGCACCTATCGGAGATCCCCTTAGGTCGAATCCCGCGTCGTTCAGACACTATCCGACCAAAGCTCGCTGCTGCCAGTCTGAAGAGGAGGAATCCCTCCCGCTGGAATATTGAGCGAGTAGGCATACAAGACGAGTATCCTTGTGCGAGGCTTTGCAAACCTCGTTAGTGCCGGTGAGCGTTTGGGCTAGAGTGGCCTGACACAAAGCCTGGGACCATGTACATGGTATTTGCAGAATAACAGAGTACACAGCGAACGGCAGACTGTGGATGACTACGTATAAACAAAAGTAAAGACAGTATGCCCACCGGCACACAGCAGAGCCAGCTCGTTCTGAACTGAGATAACCACAAATGAATAGACCCGCAGTGACAAAATCAATGTCATCAGGCTCTACAACGAGATCCAAACACTTGCGAACCATATGGCAGAGAGTATGAACAAACAAGGTGAGATGCTTGGGGACATCGTGGTTGCTGTCCTCAATGGACAGCAAGAAATGCGTGCAGAAGCGACCATTAAGATCAACCTTGCCAATGCTTCCCAACGCTGAGCGGAGATCCTAGTGCTAATATGCGAGGTAAGGGTAGGGAGCCCACCTTAGATCAACACCACCCCCTTCAATGGAGAATTCTCATTCGTCAACCCATCAGGAGGGTGGATAAATGAGGGGATGTCAAAAACTAGACGAAGCTCACTTGCAAACACATTGCAAGGGAAAGAAGTGAGGCAGGGACCAGCCCTTCAAATGCGAAGTGTTCTGTAGCTACAATTGGGGTAAGGTCCGTCCTGCCATCCGAGTTAGCACCTGTGCACCTGGCCAGGTATCTACGGAACTCTCAAGGTAGAGACGTCTCCACCCAACATCAAGGCGAAGGCAGGTTAACCATTCTCATTCAGTGAGGATCTGCAGGACATAGGATCTCAAGTATGGGAACATCGTGAACATGGGGAGAGGCCTGGGTTGTGTGTGCGGGCGGAATGTCTGAGAAAAGTAAGGTCACATGTGACATGTTACGGACTTGCTCGAAATAAGGTTTTTGGCGGAGACTCCGAGAGCGGTTGAAAAAAGTCAATAAGGCCCTGGACCTAAAGGTCCCGGGGATGTTTCTGGGGGCCTGACTGCGCATCGTGAATGGCTATGAGGAATATTCTGTCGCACGTAACCCTGTGTCTTTTACCCTCGAATCCAGCACCCAGTGACGTTCACCATTACCGGGGTGAGGCGACAGCCAAACAGACTTGGGCAATCGGTTTCGGCCGACTATCCAGAGGTCGTGTTGAGTGAACGGCCCTCGCCCCGCTTAGTTCGTTGGGTTCGGGGGAAAGGTCGCCGGCCACCTAGTGCTTCAAGCACGAGCATAATTTTCTTTGACTTTGTTTGCGCGAGGCATGCTATGACAAAATGGTTGCCCATCTTCGGGCCCCCGAGAGGGTTCAGGTTTTTCCTCACACTACCTGTGTACCGCACCGTTTTCCCGCAGCCACTTACCTCGAGTCTCGACGATAGATACAAAATTCCCAACGACCGGGGGGGGGGCGGAACGGTGCTCCCTCAAAGTTGAATTCAGCCACCGATCAAGGGGATCCGTTTGGCAAAGATTTCGAGTATCACACTGACCAAAGCTGCTTTTGGCTCTGTCGGTGTTCTTACGATGACCAGGGGGCGTTTCCTCTTCTCCCGCAATGATTTGCCACGGGTCCACACCTAGCCAGAATTCAATAGCTGACGAACTAAGTTACACCAGACCCGGGTCATCATATCCAACTTGGCCCACGAAGGGAGACCGCGAAGGCGTCGACATCTGAGTGATTCAGAATCAAGGTCAGTCTACCAATCACCCATTCACCCGAGATCCCGAAGTCGGGAGTATTAATCTATGTCACGCTCGCCGGGCGATTAGTATTCATCATTGTTTTCGGGGAGAACAACGTTCAGCATGGATGACCACAGTGTCAACCATGAGGCCACATAAACGTCTCCTACGCGTCGCTGATAACGTTGGTGCATTGAAGGGTTTTATGATATACACGAAGCTAGAGTATACGTAGAGCACGCGGGGGTTAAGGGCTTCGATGTTTGCTGATGAAGGGTACACAGGGATCGCCACCTTCACCCTCTTGCGTTGTGATTCCGAAGCACGTACCAAGGGTAAGTAGCCTTGACGGTCAGTAATGTTGTGAGGAAGAGTCAGAAAGAAGTCTTCGCGGTCTCCAGGGTGCCGGATTACATTGTTTGTTTTGGACGAGGGCGAGTCTTGGGTGATCTGGTGATCGGCTCCAAGATTTCCACGTGTGGTTCAATTGGACACCCTAGAAGCCAGAACACTTCCATAGCAATCACATATGATGCATTAGCACGGCATGAGCCGCAGACATAACCATTGGGTGTCATTTTTAAGTACTAGTAGGGATCGGGGGGGTACACGGCTACCGTGACACTGACGTCCGAAACCTGAACGAGAACACAAAGGGGATACATGTGAGAGATGAATTGAAACGTGTGTCGCGAATCACTCCTCTAACTCCAGAATGACGGGCTCTGGTAGTTTCAGATCCAGTAACATAAGAAACCGTCCACTCCACATCGTATCCCACCAACTTGACCGCCAACTGGGAGGCAGCCATAAGTGCTGTTTTCCGCTGGGGTTGAGTACCCACCCGCCATCTGTGACTTTATAGCCACGAGAAGGCCGCCAAGGGAACCAATCTGGTGGGCCAATACCTGACTCTAGATGCTCCATCCAGACGATGTCGGATCCACTGTCCTCGACGATTTTCCACCCGCTCAGTTCGTTCGTGGCTGAGACAGACCAGACTTCGCGCCCGTCCGGACTAAAAGAAATATTGGTCTGAAGGCCTACGCTGTCGGAGGCAAGGCGCTGCCCGGTAGGCACGTCGTAAAGGTGGAGGGAGTAATGATAGTCGTCGTCGTCGTCGTCGTCGTCGTCATCGCATACTGCCATAGCGATGCGGCGCAAATCGGGGGACACCGACATCAGCGTTAGTCCGTCAACGAATGGCCAATTGAACGTTGTGGTCAGGACACTGCCTTCGATGTTTGCCCTGGGGTTGAGAACATCGTTCCCCGCAGGGAGGTTCCAAGTGACAACCTTTATCTTGCCGACGACGACGACGGCACTCCCAGTAACCCCCACAGCATAGACCCTCATACCCGTGTCAATTGTCAGTCGTGGGATACCAGACTTGAGGTCCAGGACCGCGATCGTCTCGTCCCCCATCCGCGCAACCGCCACCAACGCTTGATCTGGGGAGAGTCCCAGAACGAACTGACCCTTGTTCCTCTGGACGGTTGGGGTTGAAACGTCGGAGAGGGAGGTGATGGAATCTGATGTGCGCCATAGCAGAACTGCCGACCCATCCAACGCGATGATCGACTCTCCGTTTGGGGAGAGAAGTACTTTATTGTAAGCTCCAGTGTTGGATGTCAGCTTTTTATGAAGGGTGTAGCCGGTGGGGGACTCCGTCCAGACATGTATTCCTAGATCTATGGTTCTATACGCGAAGAAGCGACCATCAGAGGAGAAGGACATCGAACCAACCGTGCGGCGGTTGAAACCTGTGGATTCTAGGAGGAATTTGGAATCTTGAACATCCCACACGGCAATCGACTCTTCAGTGGTGAAGGCAAGTCGGGAGGAGGTGTGGTGGAATTGAAATACTTGTGAGGAGTGGAAGTCACCCGGGATAGGCGGAGATTCAACCCGCGTTGGCATATGTGCCGAGGCAAAGCTGACTTCCCATGTGATGATAGACCCTGAGTCCATTGTAGCGAATCGAAGATATTCGCCATGAGTCCAAATCTCTCGTATGGGTTGTCCTTCAGCTGTGTGAGAATATGTGTGTGTGCCGAGGAGAACGTTGCAGATAGATACGGTGAAAGTGGATTTGCCACAGAATAATCCCCCAATCATCGTTCCACACCTAGAATATGTGACTGAGGTATAGTCTATGGCGTGCCCAGGCAGCTCCAGGGCGATGGAACTGACCAGACCACCAGTTTGAAGGTCCCAGCTGATAAGTTCCATTGGGCGGCCACCATACCATGTCAACAAGCGAGTGTTCGGGGAGAAAACGACCCACACAGTCTCAAACGCTGGGGAATAGAAAGTGGTGGCTCGCTTGAGAGTCACTGCATCCAAAACTTCTATCACCTCTCTCAACGAAATCGCGATGAACCTACTGCACGGTGACCACGCAGTAGTCCCAATCGAAGAGGGAAACCTCGTGGCTGCGATACTCGACTCCCATGAATTCGGCGGCCCATGCACAATTCTTGCCAATGGATGAGAATGTGGCTTATACAGGCTCCGCACGATCGACTGACGGGGGCATAGTGGGAGAGCTGAGTGGTAGATATGCGGACAGGATGTACTGATGATATCGAAGAATCGCATTACGAAACGGAAGCAGTCGTTGACCAGGTCAAGAGTTGGTGACGCCTGGGTCCATTCCCAGTCAATTTAGCGGGTCACCAAGCGTAGAACTCGACACACCTCCAACAATTTCGTGGTGACGTCCAATGCATCAACCGCCTCCCTCGCGGCACCGGGGATGCTAAGCACTTCCAGCCAGAACAAAAACTTCTTCTCCAGGAACCGACGGAGAACGGAAGCGATCACGGGTGTACGGACGGTGTGCCCATCGACCAGGTGTTTGTGCCACGACTTACAGGCATATCGCAGAGCGGGGTTGAGATTCCGCTTGGTTCTCTCACATAGATCGCCAACCTCATGGTTGGCAACGGCATCCGGGAGGTTACACATATTCTTCTCGAGCGTCTGATTCATCAGCTCGAGACACCCGGCCAAGAGTTCCCGATGATGGCTGGGAGGAGAAATATGGAACCTTTCGTTGGTGCACCTGGTCGGATCGACGATGAAGTCAGGAAAGGATTTATGAAAGGGCCGAACAGGGGAATCGACGCCCTCCTGGAAGATGAGGAGCGAGTGGATTGATGACAGTCGAAGGAATATGTCTTTGGCACCGAAGCCCAACAAGGTAGCGATCGCGGATGGAGAGAGCGGGTTTGCAGCAAGTATCACGGCACCCAGGACAGAACGGGTCTTGTCATCGTCCTCCGGGTCATCATCACCGAAGGCCTCCTGAAGGATCGATATGTAGAGCGAATCCGGGGTTGTGTTCGCCTTGAGCCTGGTCTTCCCCTCACGAGCACTACTCTCTGGTGACCGTAGAAGGCGATCCAGCTGCCCCTTGGGATCGTTGTTCCGGTGATCGATGAACTGGATAGTTGCCGCGGCATAGACAAACAGTCCTGCCGCCCTTTCACAGAGGAGATCCAACTGCTCTCTCGTTGGCCAGTCGTCTAGTCCCTGTTGACGGTGAGCGAGTCCAAGGAAACTCTGTTTGAAGAATAGTCGAATATCGTTGTTAACGAGGCTCGGTTCGACATTGTGGAGGACGAACACGTCCGTCACTTCTGCCAACAGAGGCAGACGGAACCCTTCTCGGATCCGTGGCTCTGGGCGGCCGGTAACGAAGAATTTGACCTTGGGGATCTGTGATATAAATTGGCCGAGGACAGACAGGATTGCCGAAGCGGGTTCCTCGTCTTTGCATTCGTCCAAAGCATCGATGGCGATCACCGTCGATATGCCAGATTCCTTGAGAGGCCGAACGATCAACTTGTCCATCTGGTTGTGCAGGGATTCGTGGGCAATCTCTGGATCGGACTGGACCAGGGGGACAAAGATCGATCGGAATTCGGCGTAGTTGCGTGCGAGCTGAACGGCAACGGTAGGGAAGATGATCTTGAGGTTCCTCCGGTCCTCGAAGTCTCGCGAACAGAAGAACGAGGCCCCGAGTTGTCCATCTGCGAAAATCCTCTCTGCGACTGTCTGTGCGATGGTGCTCTTCCCTGTCCCAGCCAATCCGTTCAACCAGTAGACGGAGGGCTTGCGAAAGTCTCTTGCCCAGAGTTCAATCTCGTTCAAAACGGCTCCACGTGTCCCTTTGAGACAACGTTTACGATCGCCGTGTCGGTACTCGGCTCCTTTTGCACTGGGGAAAGCGTTGAGGATAGCCGCTTCAGCTATCGGGGGTTCGTGTCAGGCGCGTGTCATCGAGAGCGGAAGACTTTCTAACCCGATCTCTACAGAGAGGTTATTTCATTCTCCCGGACGCAAAAGGAGAACACTCACCACTAGTTTGCGCCGTCGATTGCAGATTTCGTTTTGTTGTATCATCTATTGTCCTTGTCAACATCGACAAGGATCCCAGGGTCACGAACAAACCTGGTAATCAAAGACGGTCTCCCGTAAATCGTCGAGGAGCCCGTAAACCTCCTGGCTGTATTGAGCGTGCTCAGCAAGCTGCTCCAGCTCCGGCTTCCCAGATGGAGGCCGCAGTTGTCCTTCGATGCGTCCGAACTCGCTGGAAGGATCTCAGCACCGAGTCCGAAGAGGGAATAATGACATACCGTATCAGCTTATCCCTACGCCTTTGCTCCTCCACGTCATCTGGGCGCGAATAGAAGCGTTCTTCTAATGTGACTATACGTGAGAGGAGGACTTCAACCTTGTTCCCGATGGCGACGGTTTCCTGTCCATGGGTTCGTAAAAGAAAAATCTCGGGCAGGGGGTCATAAACGAACTTGACGGTTAGCATGAACGGCGGCGATGGTCCTTAGGACGGCTTTAAGAGGTCCAAGAGGGCTGGATTCACCAGCAGGCTCCTTTGGGACGGAGAGAATGGTGGTAGTCGTGAGTGCCGTACTCTCGTACACTCTCTCCGGAACTGGTAGACGTCAACAGAAAGCGAATGACAGGATGATATCGGCACGTACCCATTGGCACCTCGGGTGGTCCACCTCCATCTCCTGACGGAGAGAGGTATAGAGATACACGTGAGTACCGGTCCCAATCGCAGAGATCGGATGCACTCACTTGTAGAATCGCTTCCGTGTTCAGTGCTTCCAACCGCAATGTTAGACGTCGAAACCTCTGGCGTGGGAGGCCCTTTATCTCCACCGCTATTGTCCCGAAATACTGCTCGTAAACCGTTGTTGCTCCTCTCGTCTGGTGCAACTGTCAAATCATGCCAACCTACTTCCGCCCGGCGCGATAGGGATGAACCTGCTCACCATCGGGACCGATGCCCAGCTCTGCTTGGAATCTGGGTGGTCCGGCGGGATTGTTGGCAGGGATTCCAGGGAAGATGTGTTTTGGGGAAGGTTTGGGTGATTTCTTGGGTTTTTTGCCGAACAGGCGCTTCATCTTCGTTCTAGTGGCAAGAGGGAAACCAAAGTGACATTGGACCCACAAGTCACCAGGAGAATATACGGTCCCATGAAATCTGAAGCGATTCTACAAAGGTACACCAACCATAGAAATGCATCTACGTGCTCCTATAGAGCGTTGTCTCCCATGCTGCCAGACCTCTGTGTTCTCGTTGGTCTCTTTTTGGTCGTGTAACCCATCGCACAAGTTCGTCTGAGCAGACCAAGTTCGGACCCTTGGTCTTGGCAAACGACCACCATCTCCGGCCCATTCGAAACCTTCCTGGGTTCCCCGAACATGACCACTTCTCGAATTCATCTCGGTCTCGTTGAACCATTCCTTTGAACTCGCGGATCATCCCCCCTCGGAGTACTGTCCTGTTCTTTCGGTCGTTGGGGATTTGCATCCATCGTCGAGACTCAAGGTAAGCAGCTGCGAGAAAATGGTGCGGTACACGGGCAGTGTGAGTCGAAAAACCCGAACCCTAGTGGGAGACCCTGAGATGGACAGGCCATTTTGTCATGACACGCCTCGTGCAAATAGAGCCAGAGAGAATTACGTTCGTGTTTGAAGCACCTTTCCCAACGAACTAAGTGGTGCGACGTTCATCCAACACGACCTATGGATACTCGGCCGAAGCCTAAGTCCATTTGGCCGCCGCCTCACATGCCGGTAACGGTGAACGTTACTGAGCGCTAGGTTCGAGGGAAAAATATGTAGGGTTATGTGAGACAGAAGTAGGGGTGGGTGTGTACATAGTATTCCTCATAGCCATCCATGGTGTACGGTCAGGCTTATACGACGCGTGTACGAACAGGCGCCGTTCTGCCTCCTGGGAAAAATCCAAGGTTGTAACAAGAGGTTTCCAGCCGAATCCTTCGAAAGTGCAAAGTGTGTTTGAATTTCGGCTACCAAAAAGCTCAGGACTCCTCATCGCCCACACTGAGAAGTCATCTGAACAAACGGCATTATAGCAACCGGCCGCGAGGCATGGAAGTTTGGCGCCGTGGAGACTTCACCTTGTCCGTCTCGTCCTAGAATGCCGCCACGATCCAAAAAGTCTAAGCGACGACTCGCTGGCCGTGTTCAAGACGACAAAGAGGTTTCCGGGCTTCTCAAAGATTTACAGGAGATTATCTCCGATTACCAGGTTTGTTCACGACTCTGGTACTCTTATCGGCGTTGACAAGGACGACAGATGACGCAACAAATGGCGACGCACGAGCAAGCATACAAGCTAATAGTGAGTGTCCCCCTTTTGCGCCACAGTAAATGAAATAACCTCTCTCGACAGAATCCAGGTCAAAACATCTTCCGTTTTCGTTGACGGTCGCTTGACATGACCCTCCAACAGCTGATGCGTCTGTCCTCAACAATTTCCGCTGTGCACAGGGGGCTGAGTATCGCCACGGCGACCGCAGAAGTTGCCTCAGGGGAACTCGTACAGCTATTTTGGACGAGATCGAGCTCTGGACACGCGACTTCGACAAGCCCCCTGTCTACTGGTTGAATGGGCCAGCCGGGACGGGAAAGAGCACCATTGCGCAGACGATTGCCGAGAGGGTTTTCGCGGATGGGCAGCTCGGGGCGTCGTTCTTTTGCTCACGAGACTTCGAAGATCGAAGAAGCCTCCGCTTCATTTTCCCCACCCTCGCCGTTCAACTCGCACGCAGGTATCCCGAGTTTCGATCGATCTTTGTCCCGCTAGTCCAGTCAAATCCAGAACTCGTCGACGGGTCCCTGTACACCCAGATGAGAAGATTGATCATCTGGCCCCTCGAGGAATCCGACATCTCGACAGTGATTGTGATCGATGGTTTGGACGAATGCGAAGACGAGGAACCCGCTTCAGCGATCCTGTCTATCCTTGGGCAGTTTGCATCCATGATCCCCAAGGTCAGATTCATCCTTACTGGTCGTCCGGAGCCACGGATCCCAGAAGGCTTTCGAATCCCGCTACATGCAAAGGCGGCCGACGTGTTCGTCCTCCACGAGGTCGAGTCAAGTCAAGCTGACAGCGACATACGACTGTTCTTCAAACAGGGTTTCCTTGGATTTACCCGCCGTCGACATGGACTGGACGAGTGGCCAACGGAAGAACAGTTGGATCTCCTCTGTGAACGGGCGGCAGGATCGTTCGCCTATGCCGTGGCAACGGTCAGGTTCACCGATCACAGGAACAACGATCCCAGGGACCAGCTGGATCGCCCCCTACGGCCACCAAAGAGCAGTGCTCGTGAGGGGAAGACCAAGTTCAAGGCGAACGCAACCCTGGATTCGCTCTATATGTCAATCCTTCAGGAGGCATTCAGCGACGATGACCCGGAGGACTACCACAAGACCCGTTCTGTCCTTGCCGC
>MU118060.1:36903-47274 GCA_014904855.1 Thelephora ganbajun
GTCAAGGACTTTCAACCTCAAACCCTCTGGAATAACTTCTTATCAATCGGGAATTGTAACTTGCTCGCGAGATGCTGGGGGGCCCGTGACCAGACTCTTGATCACCCCAGCGATCCGTCTCTGCTTCTGAGTGTTGATGAGAGGTGAGGCTTGAGAGCTGACAAGCGTGGAAGGTCGAATCCGCGGATGCACCTGGAGTGGCGGCGATAACTTTAGGTGTGCAAGAGATCGTGTCTTTCGAGTCGGCGATGGTGTGTAGTAGCTCGCCCATGCTTCAACCCAAAGGATGCAAAGGAGGTGATTTCTGTCCTGCCACCCTGCGGAGGATCCCTAGGATTGTGCATTGGTTCGCTGGGTGTTCCCAGCCATACGATGTGGGAATCACCGTCGGGACCCTGCTGCCGCAGCTTGTTTTAAGTAGTCAATGCCTTCATCATCCTCCATGGCAGGCTAAGGCAGGTCAATTCCCCACCCTCTCGTGTTGTGATTTCGGGACATATACCAAGAGAAAATAACCTTGACAACCAGGAGTGTCGCAGTGAAGGGTCAGAAAGCATTCACAGCTTCCAGTCAGCCGGATGACGCACTTATGGCTTGAGTAGAGGTCTTCCGAGTTGCCACTCTTGGACAAGTCGGTGACCAATTCCAGAAATTTCCCCGTGCAATTCATCTGGGCACCTGAGAAGCCAGAACATTCTCGTAGTACATTGAAACGGTGTGAGGTGGTGACATACAGACAAGTACTAGCAGAGATCTGAAAAATACATGGCTACCACAATCGATGCTACTGTCTGAAATTCGAACGAGACGCGGTGGATAGCGGAGGATGTACAGAAAGGGGATGTGAGAGATGTGGGAGGAAGGGAAATGCCGATCGCGAGTCACTCTTCAAACTCCAGAATGACAGCCTCTGGTAGTGTACCATGCAACAACGCAAGAAACCGCCCACCCCACGTCCTATTCGCACCCAATGACTGCCAGTGAGGGGGCAGCCATAAGAGTCGCTTCCCACTGAAGCCGAGTATCCACCTGTTGTCCACGACCTGGTAGCCTCGAGACGATAACCAGGGGGGCGTATGTGGTGGCTGCCTAGTTGGCTCCAGATTCTCCAGCTTGACGACGCCGGATTCGCTATCCTCGACGATTGCTAACCCCCTTGCTTCACCACGATCCATAATATACCAGACTTGGCGTCCGTCCGAAGTGAACCAGGGGCGTCCATCACCTCCCTCACGCATGAAAACAGGTCCATGAAGCTGTCCGGTAGGCACGTCGTGCAGGTACAAGGAGGGAGGATTGCCATACATAGGTCCCTGCACGATGGCAATCCTGTGGAGATCGGGGGATATTGATGCAAATCGCGAGGTGTATGAGTAGGAAAACGTTTCTGGACAGCTGAACGTTGCCGTCCAGATAACGCTCGCCTTTGGGTTGAGAACACGGTTCCCTGTAGGTAGGTTCCAAGTGACAATCTTTTCGTGACAAATGGCAACGACGGTGCTCCCAGTCACCCTCTGACCATAAACCTCCGTACCTGTGTCGACAATCGACAGCGGGTCACCAGACTCGAGGTCGAGAACAGTGACAGCTTTGTCCTTGAACCGTGTGACCGCCGCCAACGTTTCATCTGGGGAGAATTCCAGAATGAACCTTTCGTGGGTCTGCTCGCAGGAGAAGGAGGTGGGTGGGTCCATTGGGTGCCATAGCTGAAGTACCGAACCACCGCACACGAAGATTGTTTCTCCATTTGGGGAGATAGATAGCTCGGGATACTCGATCTCGCAATTGAGCTTCCGATGAAGGATATAGCCAGTGGGAGACTCCTTCCAGAGATAAATTTCCGAAGGGTGTGTTTCAAAAGATCTTGTTCCATATATGAAGAAACGACCACCAGATGAGAAGGAAATTCCATTGGGCAATCTGGCATATCCATTCAGGAGGGATTTAGAATGTCGAGCATCCCAAACAAGAATTCTCTCCATATTCGAATGGGTGATCACGAGCCGGGAGAGGGTAGGGTGGAACAAATATGGGTGTGAGTCTTGGGGAAGGTTGGCTGGGAGAGGCAGGGATTCGACCTCCGTCGGTGTGTTTCCTGATGCGAACCCGACTTCCCACGTGGTGATGGATCCTGAATTCATGGTAGCAAATCGAATACATTCGCCATGAGTCCAGATATTGTTTAGGACCTTCCCTTTGACTGGATGGGAGTATATGTCTGTGCCGGAGCGGACATTGTAGGTGCAGATGGTGAAATTGTCTGGCCCACGGATCCGGAATAAGGCCCCAAACATTGTTCCACACGCAGAGCATGTGATCGAAAAGCAATGTGTACCGACATCCCACAAGTCGTCCACGCAGATGAAACTGACCTGAGCACCCGTCTGAAGGTCCCAACTAGTAAATGCCGCTGTGTGGGGGTAGTCGTGGAAGCACACTACCAGGCGAGCATCCGGAGAGAAAACGAGTTTGTAAGTTTGACCCGATTCGAGGGTGGTGAGTCGCTTGAGAGTCGCCGCATCCACAATTTCTATTCTGCATCCGCCGTTGGAAATCGCGATGAACCTGCCGCACGGTGACCACGCAGCGGACTCAGAAGAATATTTCATGGTCAGAACGGCTGGATCCCACGAGACCGGTAACCCATGCACGATTCTTGCCAACGGACGGGCGTGTCGCTCGTATAGTTTCCGCACCATCGACGTTTGAGGGGACACGGGAAGAGCCGAGTGGTAGATGTGCGGGGCAGATTCGTCGATGACTCCCAAGAACTCTGTTGCAAAACGGGAGCAGTCCTTGGCTAATTCAAGAGTCGGTGACACCTGGATCTAGTCTCAGCAAATTTCGGCAAGATATCAAACATATAAACCTGACACACCTCCAGCCACCCCGCAACCAGGTCCAATGCGTCAACCGCCTCCCTTGCGGCACCGAGGACGCTAAGCACCTCCAACCAGAACAAGAATTTGTTCTCCAGAAACCGATGGAGGGCAGAAGTGATCTTGGGTGTTCGGACCATGTGTTCATCAACGAGGTGCTTGTGCCACGACTTACAGGCATATTGCAAAGCCGAGTCGATATATCGTTCGGTCCTCTGGCGCAAGTCGGGGACTTCGGAGTTTGCAGCGGCGTCCGGGAGCTTGCACATATTCTTCTCGAGTGTCTGATTCATCAGGTTGAGACAGCCGACAAGGAGTTCCGTGTGATGATTGCGAGAAGAGACGTGAAACCTCTGGTCAATGCACCTGGTTGGGTCGACGATGAAGTCAGAGAAGGATTTATGAAAGGGTCGAACAGGGGAATCGGCGTTTTCCTGGAGGATGAGGAGCGAGTGGACTGACGACAGTCGGAGGAATACGTCTTTGGCACCGAAGCCCAACAGGGTGGCGATCGTGAATGGAGAGAGCGGATTTGCAGCAAGTATAACGGCGGCAAGGACAGAACAGGTCTTGTGATCGTCCTCCGGGTCATCGTCGCTGAATGCCTCCTGAAGGATTGACATATAGAGCGAATCCAGGGTTGCGTTCGCCTTGAACTTGGTCTTCCCCTCACGAGCACTGCTCTTTGGTGGCCGTAGAAGGCGATCCAGCTGGTCCTTGGGATCGTTGTTCCTGTGATCGGTGAACTTGACTGTTGCCACGGCATAGGCGAACAATCCTGCCGCCCGTTCACAGAGGAGATCCAACTGTTCTTCCGTTGGCCACTCATCCAGTCCATGTCGACGGCGAGTGAGTTCAAGGAAACTCTGTTTGAAGAACAGTCGTATGTCGCTGTCAGCTTGACTTGACTCGACCTTGCGGAGGACGAACACGTCGGTCGCCTCTGCATACAGCGGGATTCGAAGGCTTTCCGGGATCCGGGGCTCCGGACGACCAGTAAAGATGAACTTGACCTTGGAGATCCGGGATACAAACTGTCCAAGGATGGACAGGATCGCTGAAGCGGGTTCCTCGTCTTCGCATTCGTCCAAAGCGTCGATCACAATCACCGTCGAGATGTCGGATTCATCGAGGGGCCGGACGATCAATCTATTCATCTGGGTGTACAGGGACCCGTTGACGAGTTCTGGATTCGACTGGACCAACGGGACAAAGATCGATCGATATTCGGGATACCTGCGTGCGAGCTGAACGGCGAGGGTTGGGAAAATGAAGCGGAGGCTTCTCCGATCTTGGAAATCTCGCGAGCAAAAGAAGGAGGCCCCGAGCTGCCCATCCGCGAAAACCCTCTCGGCCATCGTCTGTGCAATGGTGCTCTTTCCCGTCCCGGCTAGTCCGTTCAACCAATAGACGGGGGGCTTGTCGAAGTCGCGTGTCCAGAGCTCGATCTCGTCCAAAACAGCTGTACGAGTTCCCTTGAGGCAACTTCTGCGGTCGCCGTGGCGATACTCAGCCCCCTGTGCACAGCGGAAATTGTCAAGGACAGACGCATCAGCTGTTGGAGGATCGTGTCAAGCGACCGTCAACGAAAACGGAAGACGTTCTGACCTGGATTCTGCCGAGAGAGGTTATTTCATTTACTATAGCGCTAAAGGGGGACACTCACTATTAGCTTGTATGATTGCTCGCGCGTCGCCATTTGATGCGTCATCTGTCACCCTTGTCAACACCAACAAGGGTACCAGAGTCATGAACAAACCTGGTAATCGGAGATAATCTCCCGTATATCTTCGAGGAGTCCGGACACCTCTTCGCCGTCTTGAACATGGTCAGCAAGTCGCTGCAGTATAGGCTTCTCGGACAGAGACCGCAGTTGTCCTTCGATGCCCCTGAACTTGCTGGGAGGAACTTAACACCGAGCCTCAAGAGGGAATAATGACATACCGTATCAGTTCACTCCGGCGCCTCTGTTCTACTACATTGCCTGGAAGTGTCGCAAAACCCGCTTCCAGTGCTTCTATACGTGAGAGGAGATCTGCAATCTTGTTTCCGACAGCAGCGGTTTTCTACAGGTGGGTTCGTCAAAGAAGAATTTTGAGCAGAGGATCGCAAGCGAACTTTGTAATTAGTATAAACGGCGGAAATGGTCCCCAGGATGGCTTTGAGAGGACCGAATCCCCCCGCCGGCCTCTTTGAGATATCAACGGGAATCGCGGCAGCCCTAGGCGCCGCGTCCTTCACATCTCTTTCGACAACTGATAGAGATCAATGGAAGCTAGGATGCCACCGAGCACTGACACTCACCGCTGGACCCCTTCGACTGGACAGTGTCTTTGCCGATATGATCGTGTTCTCGTTCGCGTGGCACTATCAAGATCATGGGCATCGGTCCTGGCACTTGGCTGTAATAGAATGTACCCACGTGTAATACCGTCCTCACGTCCGTGAGTTGAGGTTAAAGCACCCAATACGTGAAGTCGTCGATCCTCACTCTTGCCTCGAAATACAGCTCGAGAACCCCCGCCATTGTTCACATCTGCTGTGGCCGCATCAGCCCCATCGGTTGCCAGGTTTCGCTGGACGGAACACACCTTTAGGTCCAATGTCCGGGGTCAGATCTGTGTTGATGCCGAGGGTAGAGGTCCCCAAAGATGTTGGCTGTTGGGAAGGTTGGCGAGGCTTCTTAGACCTTTTGGATCGTGGCGGCATTCTAGGACGAGATGGACAAGGTGAAATCTCTATGGCGCCAAACTCCCATGCCTCGCGGCCGGCTGGTATGATGCCGTTTGTTGGCTATGCCGCATATTTCCATCGAATTCAGATGTCTTCTCAGTGCGGGTGATGGGCTGAGGCGTTTGGTAGCCGAAACTTGAATGACGCATTTTGCACTTTCAAAGAATTCGGCTGGAAGCCTCTTGTTGAAGCCTTGAATTTTCTCGGGGGAGATTCGGAAGATGACGAGGGGTGGGCGTGACCGGCGCCTGTTCGTACACGCGTCGCATGAGAACATTTCTGAAAGCCTGACCACGCACCGCGAACGGCTATCAGGAACATTATGTATATACCCATCCCTTACTTCTGTCGCACGTAACCCTGTATTTTTTACCCTCAAATCCAGCACCCAGTGACGTTCACCATTACCGACGTGAGGCGACAGCCAAACAGACTTGGGCAATCGGTTTCGGCCGACTATCCAGAGGTCGTGTTGAGTGAACGGCTCTCGCGCCACTTAGTTCGTTGGGTTCGAGGGAAAGGTCACCGGCCACCCAGTGCTTCAAGCTTCAAGCACGAACATAATTTTCTTTGACTTTGTTTGCGCGAGGCATACTATGACAGAATGGTTGCCCATCTTCAGGCCCCCGAGAGGGTTCAGGTTTTTCCTCACACTACCTGTGTACCGCACCGTTTTCCCCCAGCTACTTACCTCGAGTCTCGATGATAGATACAAATTCCCAACGACCGAAAGAGCGGGACGGTGCTCTCTCAAAGTTGGATTCAGCCACCGATCAAGGGCATCTGTTTGGCAAAGATTTCGAGTATCACGCCGGCCACAGATGCTTTTGGCTCTGTCGGTTTTCCTACGATGACTAGGGTACGTTTCCTCCTCTCCTACAATGCTTTGCTACGGGTCCACACACAGCCAGGATTCAATGGCTAACGAACTAGACGGTTACACCAGACTCGGGTTATTGGCATGTGCAGTATGACCCACGAAAGGAGAGCGCGGAGGCATCGACATCTGAGCGACTCAGAATCAAGGTCAGTCTATCAGTCGTCCATTCACCCGAGATCCCGAAGTTGGGAATATCGATCTATGCCACGCTCGCCGGGCGATTAGTATCCCGGATCATCGTTTTCGGGGAGAACAGAGTTCAGCATGGATGACCACAGTGTCAACCATGAGGCCACATAAACGTCTCCTACGCATCGCTGATAACACTGGCGCAGTGGAGGGTTTTATGATATACATGAAACTAGAATGCACATAGAGCACACGGAGGTTGATGGCTTCGATGTTTGCTGATGAGAGGTACGCAGGGATCACCACCTCCACCCTCTTGTGTTGCGATTCCGGAGCACGTACCAAGGGTAAATGTCGTTTGTTTTGAATGAAGGCGAGTCTTGGGTGATGTGATCAGCTCCAGAGATTTCCGCGTACGGTTCAGCTGGACACCCTAAAAGCCAGAACGCTCCCATGACAATCACGTACGAAGCATCAGCAAAGTGTGGGCCGCAGATATAGTGTCTTTTTAGGTACTGGTAGAGATCGGAGGGATACATGGCTACTATGACACTGACGTCCGAAACTTGAACGAGAGCACAGAGGGGATATATGCGAGAGGTGAATGGAAAGATGCATCGCGAATCACTCCTCTAACTCCAGAATGACGGGCTCTGGTAGTTTTCGATCCAGTAACACAAGAAACCGTCCACTCCACATCATATCCCACCAATACGACCGCCAACTAGGAGGTAACTATAAGAGCTGTTTTCCGCTGGGGCTGAGCACCCACCCGCCATCTGTAACTTTGTAGCCACGAGAAGGTCGCCATGGGAACCAACCTGGTGGGCCAATACTTGACTCTAGGTGCTCCATCCGGGTGGTGTCGGATTCACTGTCCTCGACGATTTTCCACCCATTCAGGTCGCTCGTGCCCGAGACAGACCAGACTTCGCGCCCGTCCGGACTGAAAAAAATGTTGGTCTGAAGGTCTACGCGGTCGGAGGCAAGGCGCTGCCCGGTAGGCACGTCGTAAAGGTGAAAGGAGTGATGATAATCGCCATCATCGTCACCACCTCTGTACACTGAAATAGCGATGCGGCGCAAATCGGGGGACACGGATACCGGCGTTAGCCCGTTAACGAGTGGACAATTGAGCGTTGTGGTCAGAACACTGTCGTTGGCGTTCGCTCTGGGGTTGGGAACATCGTTCCCTGCAGGGAGGTTCCAAGTGACAATCTTTCCCTCGCCAACGACAACGATGACACTCCCAGTAACCCCCACAGCATAGACCCTCATACCCGTGTCAATCGTCAGTCGTGGGATACCAGACTTGAGGTCCAGGACCGTGACCGTCTCGTCCCCCATCCGCGCGACCGCTGCTAACGCTTTGTCTGGGGAGAGTCCCAGAATGAACTGACCCTGGTTCCTCTGGACGGTCAGGGTTGAAACGTCGGAGAGGGAGGTGAAGGAATCTGTTGTACGCCATAGCAGAATTGCCGACCCATCCAACGCGATGATCGACTCTCCGTTTGGGGAGACAAGTACTTTATTGAAAACCCCAGTATTGGATATCAGCTTTTTGTGAAGGGTATAGCCGGCGGAGGACTCCTTCCAGACGTGTATTCCTAGATCCGTTGTTCCATATACAAAGAGGTGACCATCAGAGGAGAAGGACATCGACCTAACCATGTAGCGGTTGAAATCCGTGGATTCTAGGAGGAATTTAGAATCTTGAGCATCCCATACGACAATTGACTCTTCAGTGGTGAAGGCAAGTCGGGGGAGGGTAGGATGGAATTTAAATCCTCGTGAGGAGCGGAAGTCATCCGGGATAGGCGGAGACTCAACCTGTGTTGGCGTGTGTGCTGAGGCAAACCTGACTTCCCATGTGGTAATAGACCCTGAGTCCATTGTAGCGAATCGAAGGCATTCGCCATGAGTCCAAACCTCTCGTATGGGTCGTCCTTCAGCTGTGTGAGAATATATGTGTGTGCCGAAGAGAACGTTGCAGATAGATATGGTGAAAGTGGATTTGCCACAGAGTAAACCCGCAATCATCGTTCCACACGTAGAATATGTGACTGAGGTATAATCTATGGCATGCCCAGGCAGCTCTAGGGCGATGGAACTGACCAGACCACCAGTTTGGAGGTCCCAGGTGATAAGTTCCATTGGACGGCCACCATACCATGTTAACAAGCGAGTGTTCGGGGAGAAAACGAGCCATAGAGTCTCAAACGCTGGGGAATAGAAGGTGGTGACTCGCTCGAGAGTCACTGCATCCAAAATTTCTATCATTTTTCCCAACGAAATCGCGATGAACCTACTGCACGGCGACCACACAGTAGTCTCAATAGAAGAGGGAAACCCCGTGGCCGCGATACTTGACTCCCATGAATCCGTCACCCCATGCACAATTCTTGCCAATGGACGAGAATGTAGTTTATACAGACTCCGCACGATTGACTTTCGGGGGCATAGTGGAAGGGCTGAGTGGTAGATATGCGGACAGGATGTACTGATGATCTCGAAGAATCTCATCACGAAACGGAAGCAGTCGTCGACCAGGTCAAGGGTTGGCGACGCCTGGGTCCATTCTCAGTCAATCTAGTAGGACATCAAGTGTAGAAACTTGACATACCTCCAACCATTTCGCAGCCACGTCTAATGCATCAACTGCTTCCCTCGCGGCACCGAGGACGCTGAGCACCTCCAGCCAGAACAAAAACTTCTTCTCCAGGAACCGACGGAGAATGGAAGTGATTGCGGGTATGCAGACAGTGTGCCCGTCAGCGAGGTGTTTGTGCCACGACTTGCAGGCATATCGCAGAGTGGGATCGAGGTGTCGCTCGGCCCTCTCACGTAGGTCGCCAACCTCGCGGTTTGCAACGGCATCCGGGAGGTTACACATATTCCTCTCGAGCGTCTGATTCATTAACTCAAGACAGCCAGTCAAGAGTTCTCGATGATGGCTGGAAGGAGAAATATGGAACCTTTCGTTGGTGCACCTGGTCGGATCGACGATGAAGTCGGGAAAGGATTTATGAAAGGGCCGAACAGGAGAATCGACGCCCTCCTGGAAGATAAGGAGCGAGTGGATTGATGACAGTCGAAGGAACACATCTTTGGCACCTAAGCCCAACAGGGTGGCGATCGCGGTTGGAGAGAGCGGGTTTGCAGCAAGTATCACGGCACCGAGGACAGAACGGGTCTTATGATCGTCCTCTGGGTCATCATCACCGAAGGCCTCCTGAAGGATCGATATGTAGAGCGAATCCAGGGTTGTGTTCGCCTTGAGCCTGGCCTTCCCCTCACGAGCACTACTCCCTGGTGAGCGTAGAAGACGATCCAACTGCCCCTCGGGATCGTTGTTCCGGTGATCGATGAACTGGATAGTTGCCGCGGCATAGACAAACAGTCCTGCCGCCCGTTCACAGAGGAGATCCAATTGTTCTCTCGTTGGCCAGTCGTCTAGTTCCCGTTGACGGCGAGCAAGTTCAAGGAAACTCTGTTTGAAGAATAGTCGAATGTCGTTGTTAACGAGGCTCGGTTCGACATTGTGGAGGATGAACACGTCCGTCGCTTCTGCCAACAGAGGGAGACGGAAGCCTTCTCGGATCCGTGGCTCTGGGCGACCGGTAACAAAGAATTTGACCTTTGGGATCTGGGATACAAATTGGCCGAGGACAGACAGGATTGCCGAAGCGGGTTCCTCGTCTTTGCATTCGTCCAAAGCATCGATGGCGATCACCGTCGATATGCCAGATT
>MU118060.1:47459-87007 GCA_014904855.1 Thelephora ganbajun
AAATTGGCCGAGGACAGACAGGATTGCCGAAGCGGGTTCCTCGTCTTTGCATTCGTCCAAAGCATCGATGGCGATCACCGTCGATATGCCAGATTCCTTGAGAGGCCGAACGATCAACTTGTCCATCTGGTTGTGCAGGGATTCGTGGGCGATCTCTGGATCTGACTGCACCAAGGGGACAAAGATCGATCGGAACTTGGGGTAGTTACGCGCGAGCTGAACGGCGACGGTAGGGAAGATGAACTTGAGGTCCCTCCGATCCTCGAAGTCTCGCGAACAGAAGAACGAGGCCCCGAGTTGTCCATCGGCGAAAATCCTCTCTGCGACTGTCTGTGCAATAGTGCTCTTCCCTGTCCCAGCCAATCCGTTCAACCAGTAGACGGAGGGCTTGTCAAAGTCCCTTGCCCAGAGTTCAATCTCGTTCAAAACGGCTCCACGTGTCCCTTTGAGACAACGTTTACGATCACCATGTCGGTACTCGGCCCCTTTTGCACTGGGGAAAGCGTTGAGGACAGCCGCTTCAGCTATCGGAGGTTCGTGTCAGGCGTGCGTCATCGAGAACGAAAGATCTCCTGACCAGGTTTCTGCGGAAAGGTTACTTCATTCTCCCGGACGCAAAAGGAGAACACTCACTACTAGTTTGCGCCGTCGATCGTAGATTTCCTTTTGTTGCACCATCTGTTGTCCCTGTCAATATCGACAAGGATCCCAGGGTCACGAACAAACCTGGTAATCGAAGATGGTCTCCCGTAGATCTTCAAGGAGCCCGTAAACCTCTTGGCTGTATTGAGCTTGCTCAGCAAGCTGCTCTGGCTCCGGCTTCTCGGACAGAGGCCGCAGTTGTCCTTCGATGCGTCCGAACTCGCTGGAAGGAATTCAGCACCGAGTCTGAAGAGGGAATAACGACATACCGTATCAGCTTATCCCGGCGCCTTTGCTCCTCCACGTCATCTGGGCGCGAATAGAAACGTTCTTCCAATGTGACTATACGTGAGAGGAGGACTTCAAGCTTGCTCCAGATGGCGACGGTTTCCTGTCCACGAATTCATCAAAGAAAAATCTCGGGCAGGGGGTCATAAACGAACTTGATGATTGGAATAACCGGCGGCGATGGTCCTTAGGACGGCTTTGAGAGGTCCAAGAGGGCTGGATTCACCCGCAGGCTCCTTTGGGGCAGAAAGAATAGTGGTGGTAGTGAGTGCCGTACTCTCGTACTCCCTCTCCGGAACTGGTGGATGTCAACAGAAAGCAAATGACACGATGATATCGACACGTACCCTTCAACGCCTCGGCTGGTCCACCTCCATCTCCTTCCTCTCTAGTGTCAGTTGCGTTCTCTCCTGACGGAGAGAGCCATAGAGATGCGCGTGAGTACCAGCCTCAACCGCGGAGATCAGAACCACTCACCTGTAGGATCGCTTCCGTGTTCAGTGCTTCTATCCGCAATGCCAGATGTCGAAGCCTCTAGCGCGGGAAGCCCTTTATCTTCACCGCTATTGTCCTGAGATACGATTCGTGAACCGTTGTTGCTCCTCTCGTCTAGTGCAACCATCAAATCACGCCAACCTACTTCTGGGTCGTGGTAGAGATGAATCTGCTCCCCATCGGGACCGACGCCCAACTCTGCTTGGAATCCGAGTAGCCCGGCGGGATTGTTGGCAGGGATCCCAGGGAAGATGTGTTTTGGGGAAGGTTCAGATGATTTCTTGGGCTTTTTGCCGAAGAGGCGTTTCATCTTAATTCTAGTGGCAAGAAGAAAACCAAAGTGATATTGGACCCACAAGTCACCAAGAGAGTATACAGTCGCTTCATCACACATTCCAGTAAAGCATTGTCTCCCGTGCTGCCGGACCTCAGTGCTCTCGTTGGTTTCTTTTTGATCGTGTAACCCATCGCGCAAGTCCGTCTGAACAGACCAGGGCGGAAAAAAAGGGATGAAGCTTAAAGCTTCAGCATCGTGTGTTTTAGATAAAATTACCGTGACCGCGTTCATGCTGAACCAATTGCAGAGTTCCTCACAGCCAGCTGCTCATGATGTGCGGTGCCACGAATATTTGACGGACCAACGCTTCACCTCTACCGCATCCATTCATCAGTGGGGTCAAAAGTGATCTGACAACATCGCCAGCTCCTTGGTCCTGAGCATCACACCCGCGAGTCTACGCCGAAACCTTGACTACGTCGCCGAGTTGCAATTGCGTGGGGTCAGACTTGACGCTCCAGCTTACAAAAGTACCACCACACGTTTTGGACTACCACCTGCTCCCAGGTTCTCTTTGCCTTCCTCTGCGCCACCGTCGACGGATCCCTTGGCGATGTTACCCCGCGTGCCACACCGCGACAGGGTTGAATACTGGCGAATTACGTTTGGGTCGGTCAGGTGGCAGGATGTCTGCTTCCAAAGGCCGAATGAACGGACGGTGACCGCAACGGTCAAGTAGGGACGCTCACTACCCGCCCGACCCTTTTTATCGTAGCCCTGTCCCCCTTTGGCTCATGCAAAGAACTCTCTGAATCCCCTGCACGCTTGACAGGTAGTCGTTACGGACGTTAAATCCCTTCCTTTTCTCCGACGCCTGTTGGAAGCCTCCCTGAGACTTGAAGAGGGTCTGTACTTCGCCCACGCGCACGACCCTGACCACCGGAACGTCTCTATCTTACAAGCATCCAACTTGGCCGCACAACATACTCTGGCTCGCGTATATGATCCATTCCACGCGGCCTTCTCCGGGGGAAGACCACATTCCACGGTCGTCCTTCGACCTTGATCCCCGTAGAGCACGTCCCGTGTCACCCAAAAGTAAAAACCCAAGCGCCGCAGGACCGTTTTCATTCCTGTCTAGAAAGCCATGGTTTATTGACAGCATTGATCCTTCATCGAACCGTCAAGAACCTATGATAAATACCCAAAAGAATGCGTGCGTGCATGTTAGAGCCACATCCCATCCCACAAACCCGCAGTTCAGCTTCCGATTCAACGTGAGCAAGTTTTCGGAACCAAGTCTCAGTATAACGGCCAGTCCAAGCACTTCGCGGGCTTGCTTCGCTGTTTGCTTCGACGGTAGGTATAGTTTGAAGTGGGAATTAAACACGTTGACACTGGGGGAAACGGGGTATTTACCCGCTGAAGAAACCCTGAATTGATTGTGAGCTTTGAATAACCATCCGTTTAAAGGGGAAAGGGGCGACAACATCTTTCACCTCGCCCTCCTGGTTGAACATGACCAATGTGGTGACCATCGAGCACAAAGTTAATATCCAGTTGACCGCAAACACGGAAAAGGTGAGCGTCTGTGCATGCCAGTTTGAAACGTCCAATTGTAGCGGTCGGCCCACCCTCAGTATCGTAAGTGGGCTCGTTCCCGCTCGGTACCCCTTGAACTCTGAGATGTTGCGGAGAAATCGCCTGGTTCTGCGCCCCCGATTGCCAACGCGATGAAAACGAACGCTGAAAAATGGTACCGATCAACTGGGATGTGATACTGATCGCCGCATTTTATGTTGCATTCCGTCTCGAAGAAACACAAGCTGCCGATGCTCGGTGGAAGACAAACCGTGTCAAACTCATAGGAATCAGACTCGTTAGGAATCTCACGATGTCTTTCCACCGGTCCCAGTCGTCGGGTGTTTGGTTGGATCATACAAAAACAGGTCTCGACGCGCTGATATTTTGTCGCTAGGACAACCCCCAGGCAGAGAAAGACCTGGTTTTGTACTTACTCATCAAGGTACGTATCTGCAGCGCCACTGACAGGCAGAATGGCGTTGGGAGGATTCCCCATGGTCTGCAGCCCGTATTCTCCCCACCAACTGATGGACCACATCACGGATAGCTTTTGCGTATCCACCCAAACAAAATGGAAAACATTGCCAAGTATCGTAACCTTGAGTATTTCAATCAGTTGAACAATCCTGATCGGTTACACCCAAAAAACCTACTCCGCCTTTATCGGGTGAAAATTCATCGAATGTATTAGAAGTATCCGAGTTGGAGAGGACACCGCATCCAGTTCTTGCGGTGCTAGTGGAGTTCTTGGGAGGCATAGTACTGGGTAGAGGGTCAATCGTAGATTCAGTCGTACACGTCACGGACTACGTCTCTTGCACCTTTCCCAATAATTGCGACCAGGATGCAAGGGAATAAAGTTGCCCGTGGTGGGCAGAGACTCAACGTCGACCTTTGTTGACTTGTGTCTTGAGACAAACCCGACTTCCCGTGCTGTGATGGACATTAACTTCACAATAGCAATTGCGAATACATTAGCTGTGCGTTTGGATTTCGTCTACGACCCATCCTTCGACCGAACGGGAAGGTATGTTTGTGTTGGAGGGAACATCGTAGGTGCAAATAGTGGAGGTCAGCCAGGAGATGTGACGATCGATGCCAGCCCTCGAGAGGAACAAACAACCATGTTCCACCTGCAGAATGCTGATAAGCACGGGATAATTTGGTGCTTTCATATCTCGGTGGCGAACGAATAGAACATCGCCTAGAAAAGAGTCACCCGTGCAGAAAGCACCAAGATCGGCGCCAACTTTCCTCGAAGACCCTTTGCCGATGTACGTGGGGACCGGAAAGCCTTTGGGGGCTGATCAATGATAGATAAAGAAATCACCTGTATGATCCAATGCGAATACCGCCGAGGTAAATGTATCGTATATGCAGCCGGACAAAAAACCAGTTTTTCAGTGAGGGACCCGCCACGCAAGATCTGCAGGAGTTCAAACCCGTGCAACGTTATTTGAGTCACCAGAAACCCAGTCGGTACCGCACATCAAGGAGGTCAACCAGTCTCGCGCTTCATCATGCTACCAATCCTCGTAAACACGAGCGAACAACGTCAACAGTCAGGGAATGGAGAGATTCTCGCCCCGGACCCCTACATTGCAAAATCGTGAGAACCGATTCGGGTGAAGAGGGGAGATCATATCCGTGAATGAGTGAACGTACCTATTCCTAGACTATGAAGCAACTTAGGGTGCCGTCCCGTAGCAACCCGAGTTTCTCGCGGCCGTAAAAGGAGGGACTTCTACGACCGCATTAGTGAGTCGTCAACCGTCAGATGGTATACACACCCACGCGTACCCCGAGTGTGTCAATCGCTGATCAAGATCCTATGTTTTGGGACTTTCCAGATTGATCGACAAACAAAAGATGACCATCATACTCACATCCGTGGACTTATGCAGCACGCGATCCGGTGGAAACCATACGGAAGTGGCCCGTGATCCGTGGTTGACCCGGCAGTGAGACCGGCTCTGGGCCAGTTGCCAGAGGCAAGCATGAGCGGGAACTTGCGATGAATTACTCGAGGGCTCAAAATATTTCTCAGACCAGACCACGTCTGGATTCCCGTTGTGTGGAGCATCAGAGACCGAGGTCGCCTTTCAGTGCTCGGTCCTATGAACACCCACGTATCTACTTGAAGGAAGAAAGAAAAAGGAGTGAAGGGGCGAAGTGATCGGCCGACTCGTGGGAAAGGTCAGCACACAAACGGTATGGACAACCGAACGGTCGGGGCTCCGTCGCCCATGACCTTCTTTCTCTCCTTACATCCACATCGAGTTACCAGCCAGAACCCATCAACCCAAAACGCCTGAAACAGAAGGTCGCGAGATCGTGTGAGTCGCTGGAGGCCGCGTAGCCGGGCATCTATCACACACGCGAACGGTTCATGAATCTGATCAACCAATGCGTCTGGGGTTCACCACAACTACCCACGAGACCCTAGTGCCTGGATACGGTTCGTGCGTACACTGTACATGTGCATGTGCATGTACGCTAGGCTGAGGCTGATCCATCAGAAGAAAAATCAGTCCCTCCGACCGACGCTTACTTACCAGCCGGTTCCTAGTTTACCTCCTGACCTAGCGAGGGAAATCTCATGGAGCCCGATCAGCCATCACAAGGATGTAAAATTACGGTACGCCTCCGTAGGGGAAGTGACTGGATGTGGACGGAGCAGCGCTCGCTTTGGCTTATTTCGTTCAAGCCCGTGGGGTCCGAATTTGAAGCGTACAGTAAACACAGGTTTTGGGTCTCAGCGGCTTACCACGACCCTGGCACGATACGACCGAAGATCCTTCGTCGGCATCGGCCTGGAAATTCTCTGTACCCAGGTGGGTCGCACACCGATCCCATTGACATCCCTAGGCACTGGCTACCACCCTCAACCCAAATTTCCTTGAGACCCGGTTCTGGAACACCCCAGAGACACAGATCCTTCTCTGAATGACGTCGGGATATCGGGGTGTCCTACTCACCGAGACGCAACGCAAATTGATCGCGTATGGCTACAGGGACTCAGCTACGCTACCACGATCACCCATGGTAAATTTTCGGGTAGCCATGATCGAGGAACCCCAGACTCAGGCGGCAGCGAGCATTTTCTCCACAATGCGTTCCTTGGTTGTTCCTAGATCACCGGTGCCAAATCCGAACGTACAAAGCCGGGGCGGATGATCGGGACTGCGGACCATCAGAGATCCGAGCCATACGCGCGTGCGCCCCCTCACATTCCCGTTTTCTCTTTTCCTCTTCTCGGTTGGTTGTTAGGCCGCGCAGGCCGACGGGCGGATCTAGAGAATTCGAACACCCGAGGGGAAGAGTTCGAACGCGCCTGGAGGGATCACGGCTCCACTTTGACTCTCGCTTTTTTTTTTTTTGCTTACCGTGGGATAGAGGTCTGCAAGATTAGGTGTCGCTTGCACGCAGGTCGGACGTTCTGAGAGCCCAGGGGGACGCCTTGCCAACTCCAAGTGCCTGAGTGTTCCCATCGCGAGGTTGGTACGCGTGGACGCATATCGCCAGTACAACTAAGTGAATAGGAACGACAAGAGTGGAATAGGGTGCATCTAGTGGAAGGGCATACAGTATAGGTGGCGTGAATTGGGACCGAACACGGGGAGATAAGTAGCGCATACATTCAGAGAGGGCTTCTTTTCCAATGATCTGATGGCATCGGACGCTGAGCATCGATTTGTATTGGTACGAACCTTTCAAAGGTCCCGAAGGGGGATGTGGCGTTCGGAAACTCTATTCGCAACCAGAAAATGAGAGGAAGCGACGCGTATGAGTGACTTGATGGAAAAAATCGCTTTTTGAAGTCGACGTCGACTGCCTACCTAGTGGGCATCCCAACTCGTGGCCGGTTTCTACCGAAGTATAACGGTCCGAAGTGCCCGCCGCCACTGCACCCGGTACGAATGATTCTACGTACTCGATACCTGACAACACAACAAATCAGTAACATAGCGCACTGTTACTCACAGGGGTGGAACCCGCGCTACAACAACTTTCCGAGTGAAGTTAATTTCGATTCTCGAACGTGCACATGCGTGCACATTCAACACTTTTTTTGTTTCATAAATAGAAATGAAGTCAGAACGCCGAACTACCCAGATGGAGGCAGATGAATGTGAATCGTATTGTATGTTCGTTGTCCAACTCTGTTCAAATTTTAGCAAATATCGGTCGGGGGGGATGTGTAGATCTCCGAGAGAATCTTCGAGAAAACTTTGACTTCTTCACCGGCCGCTCAACGCGATAATCTCCCGACTGAACGACGTATCGCCTCCAAATTGGATTGCGACCGTACGCAGATCAACTCGGTGCTTTCAGGCGCAGAAACATTCACCCCGACGTCATTAATCGAGAGTGGTCTCTCTCAGACTCTCACACCTCACACAAAACGACAAATTTCCTCGTGGACACAGTTGTAGATTTTTATCAAGGAAAAAAAAACAAGCTCGTAGGACCATTACGCAAATCGTATGAGATGGTGTGAGACTGGTAGTACACGAATATGCAAGGGCGCTTAAAGACAGCGGAAAACGAAGACGGGGATTGCTCGTGGTTTTCGTTCGTGGGGAAGAAATCAAACCTTCTCGTGCTCGGAAGTAGAGTCGTGCTTCCCGTGTGGGCCTCCATGAGAACCGACGACGAGTTCGACACCATCACGTTTGAGTTGTCGACGGTAGGAGACTGAGCGCATGGGGGTGGTGTTCTGGTACAAAATGTCGATTTGTTCGAGGGACAATCCCTTGGTCTGGAAAGAAAGGAAAAAAGATGTAAGCTTCTCGATGACCTCCAGGGAACGGGCAAACTGAGGCTAACCTCGGGGACGCAGAAGTAGGTGAACAAGAAGCATCCAGCGCAGGTCGATCCCCAGATGAAGAACACTTTGGCCTCGAGACCAGCAGAACCGGGTTCCTTGTTGACTAAATAGGGGGTAGCGTAGCCGATACCAAAGTTCCAGAGCCAGTTGGAGGCGACGGAGAGGGACATGGCCTTGGCACGAACGTTGAGAGGGAAGATCTCACCGGTGATGACCCAAGCGACGGGACCCCATGTGGAGGCGAAGAAGGCGATGTAGATGCAAACGAAAGCGATCAAAACCTTTTGTCCGGCCGTGTTCGAGGTCGAAATCGTGACACCGATAATGGCAACCAAGAACTCGCAAACGCACATGCCGATGGCACCAACCAAGAGCAACCTCCTACGACCGAACTTCTCAACACCCCACATGCCAGGAAGAGTCATAAACACGTTGATGATGTTCGTGGCGATGGTGATCAGGAAGGGGTTTTGAATACCAGAGTTCTTGAAGAACACGGTACCGTAGTAGAAGATGAAGTTGATACCGGTGAGTTGTTGCCATGCCTGGATGAAGATACCAGTGAGAGTGCGGAGAAGGATTTTGTTGTGGGTGGGGCGGAAGCAGTCAAGGTAAGAAGATTCGCCCAGCTCCTTCTCGTGCTGGAAGGAGACACGAATTTCATCGAGTTCGCCCTGGACCTCGGGATGGTCGGGAGGGAGAGAAATGAGACGGGAGAGGGCACGGGCAGCATCTTCGTCACGCTCCTTCTTGATGAGCCATCGAGGAGACTCGGGGAGGAGGACCATGCCAGTAGCAAGGATGAAACCCCAGATGAACTGGATGGCGATGGGGATCCGCCATGCAGAATGAGAGGCATTGTCCTTGGTCGCATTGTTGATAACGGCGGCAACGAGAAGACCGATAGTGATCGCCCATTGGTAACCGGAAACGACGGCGCCACTGTTTTTGTGATAGTGCGGGTGAGCGATCGAGGTCGATGACAGGCGTGACAGGCTAAATGAAGGGAAGCTTACCGAATCCACTTGGGAGAACACTCGGATTGATACATGGGAACCAGCATGGAAACCATTCCGACACCCCAACCGGCGAAGACACGACCAACGACGAAGAGAGGAAGTTCGGTAGCAGCGGTTTGCATGGCAACACCAGCGGCGAATATTAGGACAGCGAGGACGACGGACCATCGCCTACCAAGGAGATCGGCGGCGGGAGCGGCGAATAGAGCACCGAAGAAAGTACCGGCAGACAAGATGGAGACGACGAGGGACTGTTGGGATGAGGTAATGGCGCATACTCCGGTGACAGAATTGCGTTTTCCAAAGGTGCACAGCCAGTCCTTCATGGTCTGGACACCGGAGATGACACCGGTATCGTAACCAAAGAGGATACCACCAAAGGCTGCGAAGAGGGTCTAGACAGGGTCAACATTGGGGATATACGCAGTATGGAGAGAGACAAGACGGACAGAGAGAATACCAGCCCAGACGTTCCTGGGGGCGTTAGCACCGACGCCTTCGCCAGTAGCAATTGCTCCTCCTGCCATGGTTGAACAGAAAGTACTAGTGTGTGGTGAAAGACGACTTGTACTCCGTCAGAAGGGAGGGAGTGGGGGAGAGAGGTAGGTGCGAGGACGAGGGACCGGAGAAGAGGGATGGATTCATCTTTTATACAGGTCAGGCTAGGCACAGAAGATAACGAGCGGAGAAGAAGGGAGAGAGAGATCAATGATCACCTCCCCAGACGGCCATCCGCTCCCAGGACTGGGGCAACGCTACCCGGTCGGTTTCCGCTCCCGTCCGTGTTTTCCCTTGAATTTTTCCGACCGGGCATCCCTCACCCTACTTCTGCTCTCTCTTCCCCCTCCCCCTTCCTTCTCGAATAGAGAGCAACAAGAGAAAGATAGAGAGCCCTCGTCTCGCTGATGCGAATCTGGAAGACCCAGTTCTCAATCGAAAGAAGTTTGATGGCGCGGCAAGAATGGTCACGCTTCCTAAGCACGTGCAGCAAAAACAACACGTGATGATCAAACCCTCCCAACTCAGACAAAAGCTTGGTGGGTCGTACTCTTTTCTTTCTTCCACACGTTTCATTGGGTGTTTGTAATGAGATGGATGGAGAGGAGAGATGTCTCATCCTAGGGAGCGGATGTTTGGGACGAGCATCACGCGAGATCCTTTTCCCGAGATAGATATATTGTGTTGCATAGTACGTTCTCCGCTTCCCGAAAACGTCGGCCGGTGTTTTTCCGCTCCCTCGACAGTCATGTGCTCCAGACGCCAATCAAAGCACCTGAGCCCCGCCGTCTGAAATCCCCTCTCCCCCACGGCCAATCGTGATAACCGACCGCCTCCAGAACACGCGTACGAGAGACGAACCAATGACGTCTTGATGTGTGTTTTTTTACCTCCAACGTCCCAAAGCGTCGGAACTGCATTCTTCCCTCTGGACCATCAGTCCATCATTCGTCCACCTGGTCATGTGTCTTTCTCAATGAGGTAAACTCTTCTCCACATGAAACCTCGTTTTTCAAAATCTCCGCCAAACCACCCGATTGGGAAACGTACCCCACACTCGGCACCTGATCACCCCCGCCCTCACTGTCCACTGGGTCAAAGGTAAAACGCGACAACGTTCACAGATTCCCATGGTCAATGAGAAATCTTCCCTTGCCGTCGCCTATTAATTCTTTGTTCTGACAAATCAAAGACCTAAGCCTGAAGGAAACACCCTTAAAAAAAAAGGGCACACGAAGGAGGGAAGTGGGAGGGTGGCAGAGAATGGAAGTAGATCCCCCCTCAAATTCCATGTGTTACGAGACCGTGGCCTTTGGAACCATCTTCATCGAGTGTGGGCGGTCCGACATGATGGAGACTCGCAAAGGAAGATCGCGAAATGTCAGGCATAGATTTCCGGAAAGACGCACGCCCGGAAGAAGAAGGTTGTTCAAAGAACCGCGCCGCCTGTACAGCTGACCACCATTTCGTTTGACATAAGGCACACTCTTCGCCCTTTTCAGCACTCAGCCAGACTCGTGACGTCGAGAGATCGATTGAGAAAGAAACATACGCACGCGTACTGTATACATTGGCACGTTACCAACGATTTGTCCCTTCTCCACTCATTCCGCAGATCGTAACCCAGGGTCTCTGATACAAGAGAAGAGGAGCCTCGGTGTTGGTTCGACGACAGTTCCCTGCCATCGTCGTCACCGTCCTTGTGACGGGTTCGGTAAAAATTGAATGGTACGAGAGGATGGTTCCGGTTCGAGGCTTACGCCCGTGTCGATCCCCAACCATCTAAGTAGTTGAAATTTCCGGGCTACCAACGCCGTTCCAAGATGAAATCGGGAGTTTATCGTCTGAGCTCATCGTCGATGGAAGGACCCATGTGCATGATCACCCACCCAAGCTTGTATCCGATGGGACTGCCCCAGGTAACAGCATGACGTAGCGTCAAACCAACAGCTGCTTGTCAGGCAGACGTATTCTCCGCCAAGGATGATCTCCATTCCTCGTGACGCTTACACCACCTCATCGTTATTGTGGCATATGTTTACGCCGTGGGTTACATTCCCTACGAACACCGCCTCAGCCGACCGAACAAACTAGTTCCGGGATACGTACCGAACCTGCCGGAATACGAAGGAACCAATCTCCGAGTGCACCATATGCTCAGGTTCCCAGGGAATAGGAGAATAACCCGAAGAGGCTGAACGCAATACACGGGTCAAGGGTCAAACTGGCGGATGTGTACAGCCCACGGAAGGAGCTCCCTGAGGAAATGGAGGATGTTATTCCCGTTGGAATGAGATGGAAAAAAAGTAACAGAGTCGTCGGAAACTCACCCGATCGGAACGGAATGGAGAAACCGGGAAGGTCGTGTGTGGGAAATCCCGCCGTGCCATGGGTCAAACAACATCGACACCCTCTCCCACTTCTTCGAGCTCACTCGAGACCAAACCAGCTCAATGTCCCATTCAACACTCTCCAGCTCAATGTCCCGTCGACCATGACGCTTTCGCCTCTGGTTCCGATTCCACTTCTTCCTCGTCACCACATACATCAGGTTCCTCTTCTCATCCTTCTGGTCTCGCAAAGTGTCCTATAGACCATGGAAAGAGCGGAGACTTGAATCCGCTTAATCAGATGCCTAACCTCGCTCAAGAACGCGCTCCCGGACAGATGATGGATCTTCCTCTAGAGCGTGAGGTATCTTCTATCCCCCGCGCGAGCGATTCGTCGAAATGGGAATACCCGTCCGCTCAGCAGTTCTATAACGCGTTGGTTAGGAAGGGCTGGGAAACTCCTGAAGAACACGTTCAGACTATAGTGGACATTCATAATTTCTTGAACGAGGAGGCGTGGCAGGAGATTTTGAAATGGGAACCTCCGTGCGTCACTGTTCTCTCCTTGTTTTTTCATAACCTCGCAGATCTAATGTTGTCGTCTGTTAGGAACTCGGATCCGTACCTTGCCAAATTCAGAGGGAAACCCGGTCAATTATCACCAAAAGCTCGTCTGTTAATGATCGCGGGATGGCTCTTTCCATCTCGATTCAAGTCAGTTCCAATTTCATCTCTCCATTCAACCCTCAAACCATTTCCCAACTTGTTGACCTTCTGAACTCGCTCTGTATAAAATAGCACCGAGCCACCGTTCGATCGACACGATTGGATCGTTCACCGCCCAGAGACAGGCGAAGAAGTCAGATACATCATCGATTACTACTCCGCTCCTCCCCTTCCTGACGGCAGCCCCGTGTTCAGTCTTGACGTTCGGCCTGCTCTAGACAGTTCTGCGGGTATTCAAGCTCGAGTCAATGGTTGGAAGGAGACTTGGAGTAATGCCGCAACGAGAGAAAATAAAGCTTGAGCTCTTTTTTTTCGTTTTTCGAAAGCGGCTCACGGGTTCGGGTTTTCCATTGTCGTTTTGATGTTTTTTTTCTAGTATATTGAGCACATCGTAATACATCCTATAGACCAGTCCTCTCCCTCCTTTTCATTCGCGTGGTCTGTGCTCTCGAAACCCAACCGGGTCGCGCCGCTGGATGTATTCTGCAACGCTCTTAGAATTGTTCCATCCGACACTGAGTTCTTGCAAAGGAAGAACATGCAACTGAGATGTGCAGACCGAAGCGGGCTGATTCATGGTGGTATGGCATATGTGTACGCCAGTGGGAATGAGAACAACACGTTGGAGATAACATTACAGGTGGACACGGATATCTTGTACAATTCGTTCCTCATTTCTGGTCACCAGAAACTGGGATCCTAGTCAGGCCTTTTTTCACAACGATCTAACTTGGACCTTCCCCACCTCTTTGAACCTCGCCAAAAACATTCCACACTCTGGCACAGAACCTTCACAAAAAAAATCGCGGCCCCAGAAGCCAGAGCATCCTTGTGGTGACCACGTATGATGCGTTAGCACGGTGTGAGCTGCCGACCTAACCGGGTGGCATTTTTAAGTACATTAAGTACACAGATCGGAAGGATACATAACTACCCTGATGCTGACGTCCGAAACTTAACTGAGAGTACAAAGGGGATATGTGGGAGAGATAAAGGAACATATGTATACCGCGAATCACTCTAGCTCCAGAATGACAGGCTCTGGTAGTCCACTACCCAACAGCGCAAGAAACCGCCCACTCCACATCCTATCCCCCTTATACAATCGCCAACTGGGAGGTAGCCATAGGAGCCGCTTTTTGCTGGAGCTGAATACCCACCCGTCATCTGCAACCCTGTAGCCACGAGAAGGTTTCCGGGTCAGCCCACCTGGTTGCCGGTTATGTAACAGAGGCTTCAGCCTGGTGATGTCGTCCTCGATGATTTTCCACGCTTCATCACCGTGCGCGCCTTTGACAGACCAGACTTCACGCCCGTCCAGGGTGGACCAAGAATAGGGGTAAGGGTCGATTTTGGTGGAGCCAAGGCACTGCCCGGTGAATACGTCGTAAAGGTGTAAGTAGCCACTCCTCCTGATGACGGATCCGGCGTGATCGGGGGACATCGATGTGGTCTGCCATGGTTTGGAAGACCGTTTGGAAGCCCATGGTTTGGAAGCAGGAAAGTGATATGACCCTCGCTCCATCACAGTGATGTAGTGTAAATCGGGGGACATCGATGTGTCTTGCCATGGTTTGGAAGCAGGAGAGAGTGGATGATTGAACGTTGTGGTCAGAACACTGTCACTGGCGTTCACCCTGGGGTTGAGAACATTGTTCCCCACAGGTAGGCTCCAAGTGACAATCTTTCCCTCGCCAGCAACGACGATGGTACTCTCAGCCACCCCCACAACATATACCTTCATACCCGTGTCAATCGTCAGCCGTGGGATACTAGACTTGAGGTCCAGGACCACAACCGTCTCACCATCTGCCCGTACGACCGCTGCCAACGCTTCATCCGGGGAGAATCCCAGAATGAACTCTCCCTCGCTCCTCTGGAAAGCCGGGGTTGAAACGCGGGAGGCGATGGGATCTGTTGTGCGCCATAGCTGAATTGCCTCATCACCAATTGCGATGATTGACTCTCCGTTTGGGGAGACAAGCGGTTTTAATGTCCTGATGTTGGATATAATCTTTCGGTGAAGGGTATAGCCGGCGGGAGACTCCTTCCAGAGATAGATTTCTTGGTTCTCTGTTCCACATACGAAGAAACGACCATCAGGGGAGAAGGACATCGATGTGACCCTGCAGCCCTTGGCATCCGTGGATTCGAGGAGGAATTTGGAACCATGAGCGTCCCATACGAGAACTGACCCTTCAGTGGTGAAGGCGAGCCGGGAGGAGGTGGGATGGAATCTGGATTCTCGTGAGGTGTCAAAGTTATCCGGGATAGACAGAGACTCAACCCGTGTTGGCGCATGTGGTGAGGCAAACTCGATTTCCCATGTGGCGATGGACCCTGACTCCACCGTAACAAATCGGAGACATTCGTCGTGAGTCCAAATCTCGCCTAGGGGCCATCCGCCAACTGAATGAGAATATGAATGTGTACGTACGCTAGAGAGAATGTTCCAGATAGAGATTTTGAGAGCGGGCGTAACACGGCAAAGAGTCGCGAGCATCGTTCCACATGCAGAATACGTGGCTGAGAGGTAGGGCGGGGAGGAGGATGTATCCGAGGCGGCGGCACTGACCTGACCACCCGTTTGAAGGTCCCAGCTCATAACCTTCTTGAGACCGTGACCAAACAGCGTTAACAAGTGAGTGTTCGGGGAGAAAATGAGCCATGCAGGCGAATGCGTTCCGGAGTGGAGGGTGGTTACTCGCTCGAGAGTCCCTGCGTCCAGAATATCTATCATCCAGAATTCGTGCGACAAAATCGCGATGAACCTGCTGCACGGTGACCATACAGCAGTGTTAATCGGAGTGGAAATCTTCATAGTCGCAATACCTGAATCCCATGAATCCGGCAGCCCATGCACAATTCTTGTCAATGGACGAGCGTGTGGTTCGTATAGGCTCCGTACCATCGACTGATGAGGGCATAGTGGGAGGGCTGAGTGGTAGATATGCGGACGGGATGTACTGATGATCTCGAAGAATCTCATCACGAAACGGAAGCAGTCATTGACGAGATCAAGAGTTGGCGACGCCTGGATCCAGTCTCGGTCAGTTTGGCAGGACATCAATGATAGAAACTCGAAACACCTCCAACAGTTTTGCAGCCAATTCCAATGCGTCAACCGCTTCCCTTGCGGCACCGAGGACGCTGAGCACTTCCAGCCAAAACAAGAACTTCTTCTCCAGGAACCGACGGAGAGCGGAAGTGATCGCGGGTGTGTGGACAGTGTACTTATTGATGAGGTGTTTGTGCCACGACTTACAGGCATACTGCAGAGCGGGGCTGAGGTGCCGCTCAGCCCTCTCATGTAGATCGCCAACCTCGCGGTTGGCAACGGCATCCGGGAGGTTGCACATATTCTTCTCGAGCGTTTGATTCATTAGCTCAAGACAGCCGGCCAAAACTTCCTGATGATGGCTGGGAGGAGAAACATGGAACCTTTCGTTGATGCACCTGGTTGGATCAACGATGAAGTCGGGGAAGGATTTATGAAACGGTCGAACGGGACGATCAATGTCCTCCTGGAGGACAAGGAGAGAGTGAACTGATGACAGCCGGAGGAATACACTTTTGGTACTAAAGCCCAACAAGGTAGCGATCGTAGATGGAGAGAGCGTGTTTGCGGCGAGTATCATAGCACCGAGGGTGGAACGGATCTTGTGATCATCCTCCGAGTCATCGTCGCCGAAAGCCTCCTGAAGAATTGACATATAAAGCGAATCCAGGGTCGCGTTCGCTTTGAGCTTGATCTTCCCTTCACGAGTACTACTCTCTGGTGACCGTAGAAGGCAATCCAACTGTTCCTTGGGATCGTTGTTCCTGTGACCAATGAACTTGATGGTTGCCGCCGCATACACAAACAGTCCCGCTGCACGCTCCAAAAGGAAGTCCAGCTGCTTCTCTGTCGGCCAGCCATCCAGTTCACGTTGACGCTGAGCAAGGTCCTGGAAACCTTGTCTGAGGAATAGCCGAATGTCATTGTTGACGAGGCTCGGGTTGACGTCGTGGAGGACGAAGACGTCCGTCGCTTCTGCCAACAGAGGGAGGCGGAACCCTCCTCGGATCCGTGGCTCCGGCCGACCGGTAACGAAGAATTTGACCCTCGGGATCTTGGATACGAATTGCCCAAGGACGGACAGGATTGCGGAAGCGGGTTCCTCGTCCTTGCATTCGTCCAAAGCATCGATGATGATCACCGTCGAAATCCCGGATTTCTTGAGAGGCTGGACAATCAATCTGTCCATCTGGCCGTAAAGGGACTCACGGGCGGTCTCTGGATCCGACTGAACCAAGGGGACAAAGATCGATCGAAAGCCGGCGTAGTTACGCGCGAGCTGGACCGCAATGGTAGGGAAGATGAGCTTGAGGTTGCTCCGGTCCTCGAAGTCTCGCGAACAGAAGAAAGAGGCCCCGAGCTGTCCATCTGCGAAAATCCTCTCTGCGATGGTCTGGGCAATGGTACTCTTTCCCGTACCAGCCAATCCGTTCAACCAGTAGACGTAGGGCTCGTGAAAGTTCCTTGCCCAAAGTTCGATCTTGTCCAAAACGGCTCCGCGTGTTCCCTTGAGACAGCCTTGGCGATCACCGTGTCGGTACTCGGCCTCCTGTGCGCAACGGACCTTATTGAGGACAGTTGCTTCAGCTGTCAGAGGTGCATCTCAGTACCCCGCTATCAAAAACAGAAGATGTCTTCTGACCTTGTCTCTACGGAAAGGTTATTACGCATGTTTGGGCGTGGAATGGGAACGTGAAACACTCACTATCGATCCGCACCCTCGATCACGGATTGCTGTTCGCTGCACCATCTGTTGCCTTTGTCAGTACAGGTAAAGGCCCCAGGGTCATCAGCAAACCTGGTAATCAAAGATAGCCTCCCGTAGATCTTCGAGGAACCCGTAAACCTTTTCGTTGTCTTGAGCGCGTTCAGCGAGTTGCACCGGCTCAGGCTTCTCAGACAGAGGCCGCAGCTTTCCCTCGATGCCCCCGAACTCGCTAGGAGGAACTCAGCACCCAGTCTGAAGGGGGAATAACGGCGTACCGTATCAGCCTATCCCTGCGCCTTAGCTCCTCCACGTCATCTGGGTGTGAATCGAAACGTTTTTCTAATGCGACCATACGTGAGAGGAGGACTTCAATCTTGTTCCCGATGGCGACGGTTTCCTGTACATTGATTCGTCAAACAAGAATCTCGGGCGGGGGTTCATAAACGAACTTGATGAGTAGCATAAACGGCGGCGATGGTCCTTAGGACGGCTTTGAGAGGTCCAAGAGGGCTGGATTCACTGCGGGCTCCTTTGGGACAGAGGGAATGGTGGGAGTCGTGAGTGCCGTATTCTCGTATTCTCTCTCCGGAACTGGTGGATGTCAATAGAAAGCGAATGACACGATGACCTCGACACGTACCCTTCGACGCCTCGGCCGGTCTGTCTTTGCCTCCTCCCTCTCCAGTGTCAGTTGGGTTCTCTCCTGACGAAGAGAGGCATAGAGATGCGTGTGGATACCGGTCCAATCGCAGATGTCAGAAGCACTCACTTGTAGGATCGCTCCTGTCATCGGTGCCGCCAACCGCAACACCAGATGTCGAAGCTTCTGGTGCGGGAAGCTCTTTACTTTCACGGCTGTTGCCCTGAGATACGATTAGTGAACTTCTGCTGCTCCTTTTGGCTAGTCCCACCATCAAACCAGGTCAATCTACCTCTAGATCATGGCAGGAATGAATCTGCTCACCATCGGGACTGATGTCCAGCTCTTCTCGGGATCTAAGTGGTCCTGTGGCAACGCTTGGAGGGCTCCCCAAAGAGTTGCGTTTTTGGGAAGGTTTGGGCGATTTCTTGGGCTTTTTATCGAACAGGCGATTCAACAGGCGATCCATCTTCGTTCTAGTTGCAAGGGAGGAACCAAAGCAATGGACCCACAGCACCAAACACGACGCTTTTGCTCATCCTCCAGAGCGGATATCGACAGCCTTTCCTTGCTATTACTATAGTGTCTCCGTGGCTATCAAGCAAACGTAGTCATATTTGTACTATGGATGTGTACATGTGAGGTGTAGCGAAGAGCGAGAGTACTGGGCGAAAGCCCCTCGGGCTTTCAGGCCGCGGGATGTTGAATCCGGGTGTCTGAGGCAACTGCGTGGGCGAGTGGGACTCACGAGGCTGGATCGAAAACCGGGTGTGGTGGGTGGGGAAAAGAAAACGAGAAAGGCGGAGGGAGGACCAGCTGAGTGTGAGCCTGTCCCTTTCCACCGATCGTGCCTCCCAGGCTCTGCTTTCCCGGGATAACTCCAAAAGTGCTTCTTCGATACATTCCCATTCCTCCGAACACATAAGCTCTGCGCCTGAGGCCTGATCGCCGAATGGGAATTTCGCTACGTGAAGAATCGGGGAAGATATCGTCGGTAAGGGCGCTGAAAATAGCTGTATGTACTTGGAGAACCTGCGCAGTTTGAAGTACAGTTCGAGTTTCTCCCGACCGTGTATGTGCGACGAGGTTTACCAGAGGGCTCCAGTTAGTTGCATCCAAGGCTGAGTTCATGATTCATCATCGGTTGGCAGGAGAGGGCATACGCCCTACCGGTAGTTGGAGAGCACGCGAGGTAGGCACACGAGCAACGACCAATGCCTGCAGCCCCATTCCAGAAGAGTTTGGATCCACAAGTAACTCCAAGGTATCGTACCACACTCGAACCTTTGCCAATTGCAGCACGAACCCAGTATTAGGCATCACTTCCGTCCCCGTAAAGTTCCCAGAGCATGACTTTTTCAAGGGAGGGGAAGAAAGCAATGAATACTGTGAAGACGCTTCACCACAAAAAAAAATCACGACAATCTCGATGATTTCATGACTCCTCGCGGCCAACCGCAAAAGCTCTTCTTCGACGGTTCCCCACTCTGTATGAGTGAACACTCACATGCTGAGTTTGTCTCTCCAGATGAAACAGGCTGCGTTCAAGGCGAAGGTGACCTTCGAAGGCGCGGAGAGGACATTGTCGATAAGAGAGCGAGGTGAGGGCCCATGCCTAACAAGGTTGATTCAGGGTGCATGGCGTAATCGCAGGGATCCTCGGAATGCCGAGAGTACAGTTGGTTCGAATTCCTCAGATTCGCTCTCTGGGAGCATAGGGTATCGAGCAGTTCGGTGGTAACGCCCTTGAGAAGGAGGAAGAAGGCGACAAACGTGATAAAATCCCATGGATTTATCAACCAAGTCCAGAGATAGAGGCAACGCAACGTTGGTCGGAAATGCGCGAAATAGCATGCGGACGATGCGAGGGGGTCACGAACGTAATGGGTGGCAAACAAGGAAATACTGAGCTCTCTGACGTTCCTGAACGCGATTAGGTAGTCGAGGATGTCGTCCAGTTGCTGCAGGTAAACCAAAGGTTGTCCCAGAGAAGGGGACGGAGTTCGAGTGTAGGACAGGATATGAGTACCACCACCACCAGGGTCTGTTGGATTTCTAGACGAGCGATGATGGAGCAAAGAGATGAAGAGAAATAGTTCTAACAGGGTCCAACGAGATTCGCTTTCGCATTTCTTCGGTGTTTCCGCAACTTCTGTAGCCGTGAGTCTGGGGTAGCCGGATGCTAATGTGCTTGAATGACTGAGCTTGGGATAGTTGGAGCAAAGCACGGGAGACGAGAGCGAAAGCTCTTAGAGCCGCCTTGCCATCGTGAAGGTGCTCGTCGATGAGTTCATGTAGCTCGGGTGGGGGACCTAGAAGGTGTCCCATACGTGGTTGCCAGTGGATGATTGGATGTAGAGGAAAAGTGGTCTCGGGAAACACCAATACATTCCAACAGTACTCATTCCCGGGACTCCAAGTCCCGGGTCTCGTCGTTTTTTCATCGGCAAGGTACCGTGAGCGAGCGGCCTATCTGTTCGAATTTTTTCGAAGTCGCACTCTCCCGCGATTAGCTGTGTAGAAGCCAGAGCATTCTCGTGGTGATCGTGCATGATGCATGATGCATTAGCTGCTAGCACGGTGTGAGCTGCCGACATACCCGCACAGATCGGAAGGATACATAGTTACTCTGGTGCTGATGTCCGAAACTTAAACGAGAGCACAAAGGGGGTATGCGGGAGAGGTAAAGGGACATATGTGTACCGCGAATCACTCCTCTAACTCCAGAACGACAAACTCTGGTAGTTCACAACCCAACAACGCAAGAAACCGACCACTCCACGTCCTATCCTCCTCATCCGACCGCCAACTGGGAGGTAGCAATAAGAGCCGCTTTTTGTTGGGGCTGAGTACCCACCCGTCATCTGTAACTTCGTAGCCATGAGGAGATTGCCAGGGGAGCCCATCTGATGGGCGGGAACTTGACCCTAGGGGCTCCAGCCTAGTGATGCCGGATTCACTGTCCTCAATGATTCTCCGTCCATCTTTCCGCCCACAACCGTGCCGGTGCGTGTTTGAAACAGACCAGAATTCGCGCCCGTCCAGGGTGAACCAAGAATGGCTGGGAGATTCGATTCTGACGGAGGCAAGGCACTGCCCGGTAAGCACGTCGTAAAGGCGTAAGGAGCCAGTATTGCTAGGACCCTCCCCACTATCCACCGTAATGACGCGGCGTAAATCAGGGGACACTGATGTAGTCAACCGTGATCTAGAGTGTGGATGATCGAACGTTGTGGTCAGAACACTGTCATTGACGTTCGCCCTGGGGTTGAGAACGTCGTTCCCCGCAGACAGGTTCCAAGTGACAATCTTTCCCCAGCCAACGACGACAACGGCACTCCCAGCCACTCCCACAGCATAGACCTTCATACCGGTGTCAATTGTCAGCCGTGGGATACCAGAATTGAGGTCCAGGACCGTGACCGTCTCGTCCTTCATCCGTGCGGCCGCTGCCAACACTTCATCTGGGGAGAATCCCAGAATGAACGTTTTCTTCCTCCAGAAAGTCGGGGTTGAAACATCGGAGAAGGAGGCGATGGGATCTGTTGTGCGCAATAGCTGGATCGCCCGCCCATCCAACACAATGATCGACTCTCCGTTTGGGGAGACAAGTATTTTGAAAGCCCTAGCGTTGGATGTAAACTTTCGGTGGAGGGTGTAGCCGGTAAGAGACTCCTTCCAGAGGTGGATTCCTAGACCCCTTGTTCCACATACGAAGAAGCGACCATCAGGGGAGAAGGACATCGACGTGACCATGTTGCCCTTGACACCCGTGGATTCCAGGAGGAATTTGGAATCACGAGCATCCCATACATGAACTAACCCTTCAGTGGTGAAGGCGAGCCGGGAGGAGGTGGGATGGAATCGGGATTCTCGTGAGGGGTCAAAGTCGTCCGGGAGAGGCAGAGACTCAACCCGCGTTAGCGTTTGTGGTGAGGCGAACCCGACCTCCCATGTGGTGATGGACCCTGACTCCATTGTAACGAATCGAAGACATTCGCCATGAGTCCAAACCTCGTTTAGGGACTGTTTGTCAACTGAACGAGAGTGTATGTGTGTGCCGGAGATAACGTTATAGATAGAGATTGTGGGGGTGAGATTACTGTGGCAAAAAGTCGCAAACATCGTTCCACACGCAGAATACGTGGCTGAGAAGCAGGGCACAAAGGACCTGAAGGATTCCTTTGCGGTGATGGCACTGACCAGACCACCCGTTTGAAGGTCCCAGCTGATACATTTACTTGGATGGCGACCACACTGTGTTAACAAGCGAGTGTTCGGGGAGAAAAAGAGCCCTGCAGTCCCATCTACTGGGGAATGGAGGGTGGTGACTCGCTCGAGAGTCACTGCGTCCAGAACTTCTATCGTCGTCGGGAATCCGCTCCACGAAATCGCGATGAACCTACTGCACGGTGACCATACAGCAGTGTCAATCAAAGAGGGAAACGTTGTGGTCGCAATACTTGACTCCCATGAATTCGGCAGCCCGTGCACGATTCTTGTCAAGGGGCGAGCGTGTGGTTCGTACAGGGTCCGCACGATTGACTGACGGGGGCATAGCGGGAGGGCCGAGTGGTAGATGTGCGCAGAGGATGTACTGATGATCCCGAAGAATCCCATCATGAAACGGAAGCAGTCGTTGACGAGGTCAAGAGTTGGCGACGCCTGGATTCATTCCCGGTAAGTTTGGCGGGACATCAAGCGTAGAAACTCGACGCACCTCCAGCCATTTTGTGGCAGCTTCCAACGCATCAACTGCCCCCCTTGTGGCACCGAGGACACTGAGCACTTCCAGCCAGAACAAGAACTTCTTCTCCAGGAACCGATGGAGGGTAGAGGTAATCTCGGGTGTGCGGACGGTGTGTTCACCAAGGTGTTTGTGCCACGACTTGCAGGCATATTGCAAAGCCGAGTCGATGTATCGCTCGGTCCTCTCACACAAGTCGGGAACTTCGGAGTTTGCAACGCCGTCCGGAAGGTTACACATATTCTTCTCCAGTGTTTGATTCATTAGGTTGAGGCAGCCGACCAGGAGTTCCACGTGGTGATTGCGAGAAGAGATGTGAAACCTCTGGTTAATGCACCTGGTTTGATCAACGATGAAGTCAGGGAAGGATTTATGAAAGGGTCGAACAGGGGAATCGGCGTTCTCCTGGAGGATAAGGAGCGAGTGAACTGATGACAGTCGGAGGAATACCTCTTTGGCACCGAAGCCCAACAGGGTAGCGATCGCGGACGGTGAGAGTGGATTTGCAGCGAGTATCACAGCACTGATGACAGAACGGATCTCGTGATCGTCCTCCGGGTCATCGTCGTCAAAAGCCTCCTGAAGGATCGACATGTAGAGCGAATCCAGGGTTGTGTTCTCCTTGAGTTTGGTTCTCCCCACACGAGCACTACTCTTCGGTGACCGTAGAAGACAATCCAGCTGCTTCTTGGGATCGTTGCCCCGGCGATCGACGAACTTGATAGTTGCAGCAGCATATGCAAACAGTCCTGCCGCCCGTTCACAAAGGAGGTCCAACTGTTCTTTCGTTGGCCAGTCGTCTAGTTCCTGTTGACGGCGAGCAAGCTCAAGGAAACTCTGTTTGAAGAACAGTCGAATATCGTTGTTGATGAGACCTGGTTCGACATCATGGAGGATGAACACGTCCGTCGCTTCTGCCAACAGAGGGAGACGGAATCCTTCCCGAATCCGTGGCTCCGGCCGACCAGTAACGAAGAATTTGACCTTCGGGATCCTGGACACAAATTGGCCGAGAACAGACAGGATCGCCGAAGCGGGTTCCTCGTCTCTGCACTCATCCAAAGCATCGATGACGATCACCGTCGAAATGTCGGATTCCTTGAGAGGCCGGACGATCAATTTGTCCATCTGGTTGTACAGGGACTCATGGGCGATCCCCGGGTCCGGCTTCACTAGGGGGACAAAGATCGATCGGAACCCAGGGTAGTTACGCGCGAGCTGAACTGCAATAGTAGGAAAGATGAACTTGAGGTTCCTCCGATCCTCGAAGTCTCGCGAACAGAAGAACGAGGCCCCAAGTTGTCCATCCGCGAAAACCCTCTCTGCGATTGTCTGTGCGATGGTGCTCTTCCCTGTCCCAGCCAATCCATTCAACCAGTAGACGGGGGACTTATCAAGGTCCCTTGCCCAAAGTTCAATCTCGTCCAAAACAATTCCACGTGTCCCCTTGAGACAACTTTTACGGTCACCATGTCTGTACTCGGCCTCCAGTGCACAACGGACACTATTGAGGGTGGTTGCTTCAGCTGTCGGAGGTTCACCTCAGTCCCCCGCCATCAAAAACGGGATATGTTTCCTGACCTGGCTTCTGCGGAGAGGTTATTCGTTTTGTTTGGGCATGAAAGGGGTCACTCACTATTAGTTTGCGCCGTTGGTCGTCGATTTCCCCCTGTTGCACCACCTGTTGTCCTTGTCAATATCGACAGGGGTCCCAGGGTCATGAACAAACCTGGTAATTGAAGATGGTCTCCCGTAGGTCTTCGAGGAACCCGAAAACCTCTCCATCGTCTTGAACATGGTCAGCAAGCTGCAGCAGCTCAGACTTGTCAGACAAAGACCGCAGTTGTCCTTCGATACGACCGAACTCGCTGGAAGGAACTCAGCACCGAGTCTGAAGGGGGAATAACGACATACCGTATCAGCTTACCCCGGCGCCTTAGCTCCTCCACGTCATCTGGGCGTGAATCGAAACGTTCTTCCAATGAGACTATCCGTGAGAGAAGGTATTCAATCTTCCCGATGGCGACGGTTTCCTGTACATGGGCTCGTCAAAGAATCTTGGGCAGGGGGTCATCGACAAACTTGGTAATTAGCATGACCGGCGGTGATGGTCCTTAGAATGGTCCTTAGAACGGCTTTGAGAGGTCCGAGAGGACTGTGTTCATCCGCGGCCTCCTTTGGGACATCAGAGAGAATGGCTGGAGCCATGAGTGCCGTATTCTTATAGCCTCCATCCGGAACTGGTGGATGTGAATAGAAAGTAAATGACACAACGATATCGACACGTACCCTTCGACGCCTCGGCTAGTCTGCCTCCCTCTTGTCTCTCTCCAGTGTCAGTTGGGTTCTCTCCTGGCAGAGAGAGGTACAGAGATGTGCATGAATACCGGTCCAATTGCAGAGATCAGAAACACTCACTTATAGGGTCGTTTCTGTGTTCAGTGTCGCCAACCACAACAACAGATGCCGAAACTCCTGGCACGGGAAGCTCTTTATCTTCACCACTGCTGTCCTGAAATATGATTCGTGGTCGCTTTTTGCTCCTCTCGTCTAGTCCCATCAGGTCAATCTACTTCATTATCATGATGGAAATGAATCTGCCTACCATCGGGGACGATGTCCAGATCTTCTCGTGGTCTGACTCGGAGTGGCCCGGCGGCAACGTCGGTAGGGGTTCCAAGAGGGTTGCATTTTGGGGAAGGTTCGGGTGATTTCTCGCGCTTTTTACCGGACAGGCGATCCATTCTTCGTTCTGGTGGCAAAGAGGAAACCAAAGCGATGAACCCACAACGCCAAACCCCGCGCTTTTGCTCATCCGAATACGGTTACGAGCGGATATTAACCGCCTTTCAGCGCGGTACAAATAAATACACATGTGAGCGGAATCGTGGAACAACTCTCAAGCTTTAGTAAGACGAAAGTTGGCTGAGTAATAGAATTCGAACTTTGATCACCTACCAGAGACCTGGGTCCGGCAACACAACTTGTCAAAGACGCCTCAGGCGGCCGAATAAATGCATGCCAGACGGGTTTCTGAGCTTTTGAAGCTTTGCGGGGCGAGAAACTTGACGATGGTACGTCCCATGGGCGATAATCTTGTTGGTTGTTGGTCGACGAGGACCTTGGCACCCGTTTGACTCCCAAAGAGATCTGCGACTCTGGTTGATACACTCTGGCACGCGAGCAAGCCTACCATGTATTGAGGAAACGACAGAGAATGCTACACGTATCTACTATGGACAGAGGCCTCTGACTCATGTACTGTTTCCAAAGGTCTCACCGTACCCGATTCGACTGCCCTGGACCACTGGGTCTGGGCTATATACTCTCGACTATGGAAAGGAAGAAGCTGAAGCGAGGGATTCGTCGAAGGTCTTTAACACAACCTCAAGGGATGGGACACGTCCTCCAACAATGCTGATTAGATACTTTCATGCCGACTCACACCAACCAACCGAACCTCGCAGACTCTGTAATGTGTAACATAGGTACACCTATGTCCTTTGCACCCAAAAAAAAACTCTCGACTATGCTTCCATTGAACTTCTACGCGACCCGACCAAACGATATACGGGTACACTGCTTCTAGCGTCAGGACCACCGTCCAACTCTACATGGATCCCGCACGCTCTGGCGACGACATTGACGAGCATTCCGCTCAAGACATCTGTTGGGAGATATGTGACCTGGAAGTAGCGCATAGATTCCGGGCGTTTCTGAATTACATCCACGTCCTCTAAGTGGGGGGGAGAAGGGCGCAGATTGGTTGTCCGAACTACAGGATTCGAATACCAAACGATGTGGAATCAAGATGGATAGGGATTCTGAGGGATCGGGAGAATCGATCCAAACGAACTCGTTGGTGGGGATTCCGCAGTTCAAGAGACAGTCTGAGCTCTACCGACCACCTACATACGGCAAGGTTAACCGGAGAGCTGCGGTTTGTTGCATTCAAGACTTGAATTCCAAGGCTGAATTCATGGTTCGTCGTCGGTTGGCAGAAAACTGCAAACACGGTCTCGCCGGTAGCTGGAGAGCCCATAAGATAGGCGCACAAGCATGGCCAACGCCTGTAGTCCCATCCTAGAAGAATTTGGGTCCACGAGTAACTCCAAGGCATTGCACTACACTCGAACCTTTGCTAATTCCAGTATGAAACCGCTATTAAGCATGGCTTCCGTATCCGTAAAGTTCGCCGGAACGGGTTAAGCAGGTTCGATCAAACTCCCCCAAGTCGCTATCCGCCATCTATTTGAACATTTAAAGGGGGGGAGTGAGCCTTTCAAGGGAAGGGGAGAAAGCAATGAAAACTGTGAGGTCCTTTGGGTTATTCGCGGGAGTCATGAGTAGGAGGGAACGTAGTGTCGGTTGGAAGTGGGCGAAGTAACGGGAGATTAATTTGAAGTCAAGGTTAACGAAATGAGTGGCAAATATATCCAAGATGAAGAACCTGACGTTCTTAAATGGCGTATAAGCATCGAAAGTTTCGTCCAAGTCGCGCGACTGGACGGATCGGTCTGGAACGTTCGCAGGTCGTAGGTCGAACGATTCGAACAAGTGGCCTGGGGTCGTAAGAGAAAAGCGCGGGAGACGAGGAAACATTCTTTTAGGGCTTCCTTGTCATCGCGGAGGTGGGCTCGGTTAGCTCGGGCAGGAGGTGATCCATGTCAGGTTGTGGTGGGTGGACGGAAGTGGTTAGCCCGAGGAGAGCCAACTCCGGCGAATGCCGACGCGAGAAATGGACCGTGGTAGGTGTAGAACCCGCAGTCATACTTGTCATGAAACGGTGTATCTATATTTCACAAGTCCGTCTTTCGTAGGTACGTGCTATGTAGATAGGCATTGCAATGAAAGTACTTGATCAAACGTGTCGCTCGAGATGCTCGTGTCTACTAATAGAATACAGATACAGTGGGATAATAAAACAGCACGTGAGGCAGCATTGATATCGAAGGTATCGCAGAATGAGCGGGCTATCGTAGCTGTCATGTGGGCAAGAAGTGGGCTATAGGATATGGCGAGATCAGGTGACATGCGCATGAGGAGAGAAATGGGATTTGTGACGTACAAGCTTCATATCGCATCTGGTCAGGTGTCCGTTTGAATACGGCGACCCCAAGCAAGACAAAGCCGATCAAGACACCAACCTCGAATAGTATCCAGAATATAGCCCACACTGAATGAGAATTGAGTCGTAGGGAAGGTGAATTGAGTAATTGATTCACTGAGTGGGTACGAAGCTCCACCTCACCATGGCCCGGTATTGAAGGGAACATAAGCCCGAACTGCGTAGCATCTGAGTCATTGACTTTCCGGAAGTACTTATCATCGGCAATGTCCCCTTGTAACCACCAGGAGATGAGGAAAGTGCCGCGGTTTTATTTGTTTTGAACTTACAGACGCAGTAGAAAACGCTTTGGGGTCGGATCAGTAAGCCGTCGGATAATTAGCGGGAACAAAACGAGCTCACTGCATCACCCCGACGAATAGACAATACCACCGTAGCGCCTGACTAATAAAATAGATAGTTAATGGTTCTATCCATGGACGCGAGCAAGGAGATTGGAACGGAGAACTTACCCGTGGTCGATGAACCAGAATCCGATCAACAGACCCTCATAAATAATCGTTAGTAGAATCGTGCTGTTTGAAAAAGTTGAGATCCTCCAAGCTGAGAATACAGGAAGCCTCACAGTTTGTCTCTGACAAGGGCTAATGGGATGATCATGCCAAAGCCGATGACCCAACTCATTATTTTTGATATGAGTGTATCGAAGCCTGCCAGGACGAAGGTTCCGCCGAGGAACGCGGAACCGATGTAACCCGCAGAAAGAATGAGAGGCGGATAGCCACCTTCGACTTTGGTACATCCACCAGCGTTTGGATCGATGGAGACTTGCAATATCGTTCCACCAGTCAGGATAGCCTAAGAGGACCACAAATACATTGAGGAATGGGCATTTCGACAGTAGACGCCACAATGGCGGACACTGACCGCGATGATGTGACATAATTCATGCCACCCTATTGCGAATAGCTTAAGTGGATTGATCAGGTTCCTAATTGCCGGTATGTTCCACACAGCGAAGATGACGACGGCATAGACGACAATCTGTTGGGAGAAGGAATGTGGCAGGTTGATCACAGGTGAGCGGATGACATCGATTGATAAAAGTGGTGAACGAACGACGTATAATACAGGAAGCTGTAAGACGGGGAAATCGGTCGTAAGTGTGACATTCACATCGGGTGGTTGGAGGACGCACTTGGTACTGAGTCGGCACGAAGGGTGATACATGCGCCTTGGGGGCGACCTCTGGTTGGTAGTCTGCCAAGATTGGCATAACAGCGTAAATGGCGAACCAAATAATACAAGAGTATTCGGAATGGGAGAAGGTGGAAGTCTGTGAGCAAGCACAGGGGAGGAGGACAATGAGTGGATGGGTGGCCTCGCACATAAGCGTAGCAAAGGCCGCACCTTTTTAATCCGACAATGGCGGAATGCGCGCGTCAGTACTGATCCTGTCGTATGAGCTGGATGCGTAGCACGAGGCAGCAGAGGATCGCTGTGCGGTGAACTTCCGGGTCGCTTTCGGTGTCTCTATCTCTTCAACTTAGCCGAGCAATGGCGAGACGGGTTGTATGAGGAAAACGCGTGTTAGGCTGTTCATCACGTCCCTCACGTGATCACTGACATCTGTCAAAGTTGACGCCCAGAAATCTAGGGCAAAATAGACCACGACACTGCTCACGCATACGAAACAGCAGTTGAGGTGCAGACCAACTCTGATCTACATGCCAATTCTCGCCCTCGCCTTCCACCGTCGTTGGTCTCTACCTGCTTTTGGTTCTACGCTTAGTCTTCCAAGTTACTCCTTCTCGGTGTTCTGCCTTACTTCGGAACTCTCGGCTACGAAGAGACGTACTGCTCGGTCATCGGCTCCCGGGTGGATGCAAATAACATCTTCACGCCCTTTGTGACCTGGCCACAACCTACTGGGCTATCAAATCCAAGTGACCGTCATGGTAGTGGAGAGATTCGGAACAACTTACACAGGGTGGGGCTGCAAACTGGAACGCTGCTTTCGGGCACTGGCATTGCTTCCTACTTTTTGTAGTCGTGGAACAGCACCCACACGCTTCCCATCGCCTCCATCAGGTGCCTCGTAAGATTACAGAACCTTCACGCCCTATAGCGGCCCCGCCGGAGCCCACTCCCACCTCCATAAGGAAATCTCTCAGAGGTGTCATCAAACTACGGATCCAAACCTCCCTTATCCCACCTCGCATGTATGATCTCCAACGTTGTCCCAACATCGAGGATCTTACGTGGGGCTCTTTCGTTCTGGATGAAGACTTAACCACGATCGAGAAATATAGGATCATCAGGCTCGTCGTGACCTCGTAGAACTGGGCCTTGTAGCTAGTGGGTTTACCTGTTCTTACCTACATTCAAAACTTCCGCTTCTAACATAGCTGCAATCAGAGTTGTCTATTCTTTGTCCGAAGATCAATAAGCTGCCAATCGTATTGGCTACATCTCATCGACCTGTAGTCAGAGTTCGTGTGGTACATTGCGGTTCTTGACAACCTTCAAAATTTATCGACATAATCGTCGTTTATCAGGTATGAAATAAACCGTAGAGTTCTGAGCACGTAGCGTTCGCTCAAGCACCTCGCTCGTTCGAGACTGTGGAGAATAATACCCGTAACGCAGCATGACCATAGCTTATAGAAAACCATATAAGACAAGAAAGTATCAGATACTACCTCTGGTTTTAGCCCACCAGCACACCGTACCCTACACCTGTCCCAACCACGCGAGACGTCATGACCGATACAACACAGCACACATCTATCAATACAGCATCGCGACACACACACGGAGGGAGTTCTTTCGTCATATTTACAAGATATCGTCCTACGATTCAGAGGGTGGGGAGGAGAGGAGAGTGGAGAGAGAAAACGTCAAATCAGCGTTTTCGGGGTACCCCAATTTTGAGGGGGAGGGACATGTATCAATTTACCTCAGCGTCAGAAGCCATAGTCCTCCTAGCGAACGAAGAGCCACTTCCGCTCCTCCTATGTGCAGACGGGTTGTACTGTCCCCTTGAACTCGACCTTGACCCCCTTGGGTTGTTGACGTTTGGCGAAGGTGGAGTCTGGGGCCTAGTTTGTTGACCGTATGATTCCCTCCTTCCAGGAGCAGGAGGCATCCCAGAGTTCCTTGGACCCCGAGTTGCACCGCCAGTACGAGGACCCCTCAAACCCGACGTGCCTCTCTGCAGTGCACCTGGCCGGTTGATTCCACCAATAGCAGGAGACGAGCTCCTGGAGGGCGGATCAGAAGCGGGGGTAGGGGAAGCCTTGGGCGAGGGACCATCAGACGGGTCCCTGAAAGTGGGCATCGGCGGAGGAACGTAATCATCAGGGGCAGGGAGGTTATCCGAGTGCGGTGGTTGAGGCTCAGGGGACGAGACACCCTCCTCGGATTCGGCCGTAAGTGGAGGAGGGGGCGGTGGTGGAACGAATCCGGGAGGTGGAGGGGGTGTCACAAATTCAGCGTGCGTCGCGAGGGGGGGCGGGGGCGGGGGTGCAACGAACGCCAGAGTGGGGCTTGGAGCGACGATCTGTGGAGGGGGAGGAACAGGGGAGGTATTGGTCGCCCCACCGCCAGCTCTCAGGATGGACGGGACGTTAGCCTTGCTATCCTGTCCTGAAGTCAGAACCTTTACGGACTCTGGAGGTCCAGTCGTGGTCGAAATACTGGAGCGAGAGCCTGGCCCCGTTCGGCGAGTATTCTGTTGGATAATGGCTTCCTTCAGGTCACCAACCTCGGAAAGATTGCTACGTCTCATCCGCATGTCGATCATCGCGGTTCGCTTGCGCTGAGGAATCTTACGCTCCGATTCGCGTTTCTTCTGCGCAAGCGTTGATGGCAACAAACTATCGTAATGCTGAATAAGGTCCACGAACAACACTGGAGTCAAAGAGTAGGTGAGTTGTCCGGCACAGAAGGATACCATGCTTACTGGTGGCATGTCGATCTTGGATTGACCTCTCATTTTCAAACCTCGGCCTCAGGATGCCTCGTCCGATAGCCAGAGCCAGCTTAGAGACGTATACCTCATTACTCTCATCCGTTTCTGTGTTATCGATAAGGCTGGACTCGGAGGTGAACAAAGGTCATCAGAAGGTGAGGCATTGGATACGTACAACTTAAGGTGCTGAAGGATGGCGTCCAATACTGATAGGTGAACCTTGGGGAATTTCAGTAGGGCTGCAGTTACGGCCTCGAAACGTTGTTCCTGTGATTGTTCGGTCTTCGTTGCAGAACCAACTGAAGGCAAGAAGGGTCAACGGGCCGTGAATCTTGACCCGGTAAGCTGACTTACTAGAGGGGTAGATCTTCCTGAATTCATCCCAGGCGTCGTAGAGCCCCAGCGGTGGGTCGAGTTCAAGCAACCACAACTTCACCGCAGCAGCTAATACAGGTGCATCGTATTTCTCCAAGATGTCTTCCGGGATGTCTTGTCCTTCCGGTACGGCGTTCAACGTCTCTCGGAGGTGGTGAACTGCATTCAGAGGCACTTCGTAGATCCATATCTTCCGCCTGGCTGGAATGTAACGACAGTCAATTATTTCGTTATATTCAGACAAGAAGCTTCCACTCACCGGGATCATCAGGTATCTTGCCGTATTGAACGTTCAGAGCATTCAAAAGTGTTGTGAGAACGGGAGGCAAGCTGTCCCTCCTAATCTCATCACTGCCCCACCCACCCTCGGCCCACTTCCTAAGGTCGATACCAAAGACGGAATCCCCTTCTTCGTGCGTAATGGACTCGAATACGTGCGCTCTTGGACGGAATGGACCAGTCCGATACCTCTCTATGAGCGCCTTGAGGTCGGAATCTGGATTATACGCGCTGATGATGGTCGAGGATCTGTCTGCAGACGCCTCATAACTCTTGCGAAGACTGGAAATTGAACCCTGATACTGTAGGAGTGCTTCGAAATGGGTCAGGGGGAAATCAAGATGGTAAACCGATGAAGAACTCGCGTACCGCTCTTCACAGCGTGCAATCTATCAGATTCCCAGGTTTGCAAAGCCTTCAAGGTTTCTTCGATCTTCTCCTCCAGCTTCAACCTGTGACGGTCCAGAGCTCGGACGGCTTTACGGTATTCCGCCTCGGCGTTCGCTGCTTCCCTCCTGCATCGAATGAAGGGGGGCTCTGCGCTTGAAGCCCATGCTTTGCTCACGATATCTACGAATGAACCAGAGGTCTTTGCGATTTCCGGAGCAATACGTTGCAAGGGTGAGGCAGCGAGAGGGGACTTTGTTCCGGTCTGCGCTGACGGTGGCAGACCAAGGGTAAAAGCCTAAATGATACGATGTCAAGCCATACCCGTGGTCAGGGAAAGATCGTAAAGTACCTTAGGCCTGAATTGATAGAAGACATCATCGGCGTTGTCGAACTTGTTACCAAACTCTCCAAGCCTTCTCAGCAAGTCCTCACGCTCCGTGAGTTCCCTGGCAGCCACAAGGACAATATCGAGGTCCTTTTGAAATTCAGGGACATTTTCCAACAACCAACCGACAAATTCCTCTCCAGCAAAGCAGTCTTGGTACTCTCCCAGGATCGGGAACCTCACTGGGCGAAGTGGCATCTCGGCCTTGGCGCGTGTCAAGAGCGCCGAAATTTGTTGATGGTTGAATGGCAAGCCGGCAAGGAGCACTTTCTGGCTTTCCTTCCCTACATCTTTCTCGGACTCTGGTTCGGAGACGGTCACAGACAACTTGGGTGGCAAGGGAGGAGATAAGGGGGGAGGAGATGCGCTAAGATCTGCTTCTGTTGCCTTGCCCTTTCCTTTGTTCAGGCGCGGCTCAGGATTGGGCGACTTTTCGTCTTCAGCGTCAAAGACTTGAAGAGGGGGGGCTGGGGGACTTTTATCCGTAATCGCAGAGGCGGTGCTTCTCCCTAAACCTCGTAAGCCCTGGGTGACACGCTCGGAAAGCGTGGGCTGGCGAATAGGCGTCTTACGAATGTTATGGACTGCATTGCGAGGGCTGGAGCTCGGCGAAGTGTATCTGTCTGTGACCTCGTTAGAGACGAAGCGGGCGCTGGGAACAATGCGTTAAGAAGACCACGATGAAATGGAGGGCACTGCATACTCGTCCTCAGCTTCATCGGCAAGGCGCGATTTCTCGATATAATCTTCTTTCAGACGTTCGACCTGTCGAGCATTGAGTCGAATCCCAAATACATCCGATGAGTGTTGCGTACGTGAATGCGACCTTCTTCGAAATCGCCGATCCAACCTTGCAATGCCTGTTCTTTGGCTTGCGCTAGTCTTGTCTAAGGGCCAAGATAAATCGTAGGGGCAAGTGAATGGGATTCTAGGACAAACCTTGTACTTCTCCGTCCAAGCTTGGAATGGTCCGGCGACAAGAGTGCGTAATTCGTTGGACACCGCCTCGTGTAGCTGTCCATTTTCGGCGCTCTCTGCTTGCAATCCACGGAAGGTCATCAGAAGGGATGCGCCATCGTCTGCTTGGAAGCCTGTGCCTGAATCACAGGAGGGGTATCGTTTGGCAGTTAGGATGACTGAGATGGGCAATCGGAAGAGGGTCATTACCAGCTCTCGATGTAGGTTGGTTCTTGAGCGAGACTGCGAAAGCTCCTTCGGCGACCGCTCTTGCCTACGCAAGGACACAAAATGAGACTCGGAGATCATTGGGTGAGGGACAGATGGCGATTAACGGACCCTAACGAACGCGACTATTTCATCGTTTTCAGCGATACCCTGTACGCGTGAAAGATCATCTATCAAAAAAAAAACTCCTGTGCGCATAGAATGGACATGCCTGTTCTAGTTTCTTGAAGATGACATCGAGACCGGTACGATAATCCTGGGACCAGAAGGAATTGTTGAATGTTAGCGGGAGAGAGATAATGGCCATAGTGGCTATTGGGCTCGTTTGGCTCAGTAAAGACCAGCCAGTGAATGTCGGGGCGTCGATTGCGTTGTGCGCGGGGATACCTCGAATAATGGTGGATGTAGACAGAAAGGGGTGCGAAGGAAACGAGGTCTGTTTTCAAATCGCTTGTTCCACAGCGCCCAGGCTGAATTCCAGCCTATCCCGAGAGGGGCGTAACCCGATCAGTCCGGGGCTGACGGTCTTCCTCCAACTCTCGCCGTCACGCATTTTTTCTACATGTACACAGAAAATCTAAAGATACTACGACGGTGACGTGTCTGACCGTGTTGCGGAAAGCCTCCCAGAGAATGCATTAGACCCGGATATCCGATGTAAAACGCTCAACCGCGGTCATCTCGGCTTCGGGTAGCTAGCGGAAACTGGGCGGAACATTGCACGAAGGTGAGGGTGTGAACCACGACTGGTCTTCTGCAAGAGCGCCCAAGGTTGAACGTTGTGACGACGTATGAGGGAGAGGACGAATCCAAAGGTCAGCATCTCCAGCCAAGAGAGCCCCTAAGATCCCTCGAAAATCCAGGCGGGAGGAAAAGAATGGACTCGATACAAATCTACGGTTGGCCAATCAACCGAAACGTCACTTTTGTGAATTTCCGTAGAATGATGAGGATAGAATGGCCCACGCTCTCTTAGAAGTGCGACCAGCGAGATCTATGGTCACCATGACCTTCCGTCCGCTGGTCAAGACAGTCCGGCTCCATGCCGAGCGAGATTGATGTCGGCCGGAGTTCGCCGATCCAATTTCAGCACTTGCTGGTCGCGACGAACGGAAGACAGTCCCGCGACTCCCGCCCTCTGTTCCGACGTCCGTGACCGACAACGATGCAGAATGTCCAACGGCGTCTGGCGTCGACCGCGACCGCACAGAAGCTAAAGCCAACGATCCCTCTCTCCTCCATCCGCGCCTTCCCACCACCCCAGGCACTCACCCCCAAGGATTCAAAATCCCCCGTTTTATTCGACTCGGACGCCTGGGCCGCTTCCCAGTCACCATCCCCAGCCGCTCTTGGCGCCTTCGCTCACAGAGTTGGCCTTGGAAAACTCAGCACAAACCCAGAGCTAATGCAGCAAGCATGCACCCATGAGTCGATCACATTACCCTACTCTAAACTCCACCCGAATAAGTCCCTACCTCTCACAAACACTAACCTTGCCGCTCTCGGAAACTCTCTGCTTGGTCTGTTTGCTACGGAATTCGTGCACGCGTCATACCCGCATCTGCCCATACGCGTCGTGAAGGCTGCCGTCAGCGCGTATGTTGGTCCAACGACTTGTGCGGATGTGGCAAGGGAGATGGGTGCAGCCCCGCTTTTAAGGTGGTATAGAGCAGTGAGTCGAAATGTTGCAAATTATGAGTGTCGAACTTATGGTTTTCAGCCAAAGACTTTGCTCCGGCCAGCTGTTCTACATCATGAAGCCCTCTCCTCAGTTTCTCGCGCTCTAATAGCTTTGGTGTATCAGGAACGATCTATCGAGGCCGCAAAAAAGTTCGCTCATGACTACTTCCTGAGTCGCGACATTGACCTCCGGGCTATGATAAAACTCATGAACCCTAAAAAAGGACTCGCCCTAACGGTGGAGAAGTTTGGTCGAGAGAAACCGGTCTCTAGGTACCAACCTCTTCAACATGGTTTTTGCTTTATACTGAAGGATTGGCTAGATTGCTAAAGGAGACTGGTCGTTTTTCGGCTGCCCCCGTCTTCGTGGTTGGGATCTTTTCTGGTCAGGACAAGCTGGGTGAAGGATTTGGTAGTTCCTTGAGTATGGCAGAGTTTAGGGTGTGTGTTTCGTTTATCGTACTACCATAATCCAGTTTCTGACCCAACTTTAGGCGGCCGAAGACGCTCTGCAGCGACTATATCTGACACGGACACCGCTAGACCAACTACAACTCCCGTCACAAACCTTTACCGGTGACGTTTTTGATGGTCTCACCTCAGTGAAGAGCTCGCCCTACACCGCTGGTGAACTGGGACACACGGAAGTGAACTATGGGAGTGCGGGCAGGAGTTCTATCATCAACCCGTCGAATAGGACGTTGTCAGAAGAGGAGTTATCGGAAGATTAAAGTAACTACTAATGCTCTCACTAATTCCATACATTCATACTCTCATTTTTCATCGGGGTATTCTGTTCTTTCGATGTTCTCCTTACACTCAATCTGCTCGTGTCGCGTTTCTCCTCTCGGATCAACTTATCGCGGATCATTCACACCCGCGTCTGGATTCCGTTGTCATCCGCTAGCTGGTAGAACTGTACAGTAGGCGCGCCCTTATTGTACGGATTACCATACAAATGCCCTAGCTTATCACTCTACTTATTTTTGCCAAGAAACCCCGTGTCAATTCGCTTTTGCTGTGGTCCCGTATGAAAGCCCTCCTAGTAGATTCGAAGGATGGAGGTGCCTCTCGTACGAACGGTTGACGGACCGGATCCACGATGGCCGACCTGATCGAACCCGGTTGATAGTACGGAACCATTGCATTTCAAAATCTACCCGCTGAAAGCATCTCGGTGTTCAAGCCCAAGCCCTTACCTAGAAGCAATATGGCTGGGAGCAGGAGCGCTTCCTCCCGGCCTAATCATCGTCGTCGTCATCTCCGATTATGTGCCTCGCCTCTTCTGGCCCACCAGAACTCGTCGAGACGGGCGCGTGCCATTTCGACCACCCGTTCGCAGCGGGATGCATTTCGATCGCATCACCATTGGGGGTAGATCGGTTGGCGGCGATTCTTCCAGAATTGAGGTACAGGTGGATGAGACAGAGGGTGAAGGTGTACATGAGAAATGCGATACTTTGAAGAGGATAAGGAGTCAAAAGGAGTGAAGGAATGAGACTTCGATTGACTTGGACTGGCTCTCACCTGAATATGATAAGAATATAAGTGACGTGGTCCATCCCGGACCCGTGCACGTAATTGATTTCTTCTTTAGTCCCGGACATGAACAATAGACCACCCACGATGAGGAACTAGGTAGTCTGCATCAGAACCCGGGCTCCCTCTGATTGGTGGGGACAGAGCCCTGGCCAACTCACGAAAGGGGGGAGGTATCTAAATGCTCTCAAAGGCGAAATGCCGCCGTTAGTTGGTGTCTCCACAGGAGCTGTGTCGCTGATGCCATCTTCCCAAGGGCTTAGCGTCGTGTCCTTGTGCGCAATGAAGCACACCTCAATGATACGGGTGACCCCTGCAACAGCCAAGGTGTAGCCAAACGCCGTGTGGACCATCGTGGAGAACATCAATACTTGAGTGATTCCACAGAACGCCCATCCAGTAATGATGACGCTAAAATGTTCTGTAAGCTGCGCCGAAATTCCAGTACCCCACATACATTAACGCAGGAATCACGCTACGCTGTGTGTGATGATCAGTATCAACTCAGTTTGCGATGTGCGGGCATGCGTGTACCTGTCCGTTACGGGAGAGGAAAAGGCCCAGCATCCCGCCAGTCCACCCTTGACATCGGTTTTGGGATTCAGTCAGTCGGAAAGCGAAGGAGAAAATGACCTACAAAATACACCAATGACTCTATGGAATTCGTCAATACAGAGAAACTCAGGCAAGGATCGACTTACGTGTGCCTCGTACCCTGAGCAGAGAATGTGCTCACTAAGATGGAGATCCTAAGTCAACAAAAGATTGATCTCGAACGCCGCGTACCTAAGCCCTACACCAAGCTATTCAGCATGCAAGAGGGAATGGTCAATATAACGCGGACGCACCCAGAGCGTAATGACGAGAGACTCGTAAAACTCAGGACTCCTGCCTTTTCGTTGTATCCATCCTCCTTCAACAAGAAGCATGGCCGCCATAATGATGGCGTAGACGATGAAGCCACTTCCCTAATAGATACACAAGGATGGGACAGGGGAGAACCAGGATCGCTGAGAGCCGTACCATTATATAACGCCACATACATTGCCTCCAATAGTGGCCTCTGCAACAACCCGTATACGCGATCGCTCCAAACAACATCTGAGTCCAGCCAATAATCGGGTATATCCTCCCAACAATCCCATGCAGTACCACACCGTACGGTCGTATCGACCTTTCGTGAATGTGAAGCTTGAGGTAGATCCCGACTGAGAGTTGCACAGCGATGAATACCATGACGATGTTCGCAAACGTTCCATGAGCCGACTTGAGGAATTTTCGGCCACCGTGCATGTGTCCAAGGAAGTATCCTCCAATCGTTAACGCAAAACCCGTGCCCTGTCAATGTAAATACATGATGCGTCTATTAGCGTGGCCAGACGTGGATGGCGATTCGAATTTCAGTACGCACCTGCAATGGTACATGCCATTTGCTCCTAGACAACCCCAGCACCATCCCAATAGGGAAGAGGAGACCCCACACGGTAGCCTGCAAGAACATATGAATCCACAGAATCGCATCCACAGGTGCATTCGCTTCCTCTTCAGAAATCTCGTCGGAGTGATCACGCGCCAGTGCCGGCGTCGCGGCCAGACAAAGCAGAAGCACAGGGAGGGTGTATTGCAGTTGGGGTTTGTGCACAGTCATCCGGTTCGTCGTCGACACCGCACGACCGTTGGCAGCGCGCAGAGGTAAGGAAGTCATGCCGATTACGGACTACATCTGGAAAAACTTAAGCGACTAAGCGGCACTATACGTACGCGAGTCTATGCAGGATTAACCATCACTATCCCGGCGCCCGTTGACCTCCGGCTCATCGACTAACCTATG
>MU118061.1:15575-56821 GCA_014904855.1 Thelephora ganbajun
TCGTAATTGCATCGTGCACGTTTAGGCTGTCGAACGTTGAACGTTGAAGGCCTAGCATTTGTACACAAGCTTAAGGAAACCAGAGGCGGAGGTACGAGGACAGGATCTCATCGCGTCATCCGTTGAAAGTGGATGAGCGCAACCTAGTCACCTGCCACAATAAACCCGCTCTCAGCGTAAGCCAAGAGACATCGAGCGACCGAGGTAAGAGACCATGAGGAATAGATACATATATTAGCCCGGGACTACGAAAACAATCAGGACGGTTACACGAGTGCGGATAACGAAATCGGGAGAGGTAATAGACTGTGTGAAATCACAAGTGCGAGACGAGTATCGTTAGTAGTTGGTGAGAGGGGGGTGGATTAGGCTCAAGTGTGAAAGAGTCAACCTCCGGACGACGGACTGTGAGTTGAGGGTCATTGATTACCGAAACGAATACGCCGGGTTCAACTTGGGAGAATGCGGTGGCGAATTCGATTGATTAAAGTACGACGCGTGCGAGGGTGAAGCCAACGACCCAGGCAAGAACAACGGAACCGTTGGGATCAACTCGAACACATGTTGAGCCGTCGCCCCTCTCCTCCCAGGTTGAGGAGCTTCCATATTCATCACCCCATGTACCCTGGGTTCCTGCGAAACAATCTCGTCCCAAGATCCTTCTGAGACAGCTTGAGAGTGATTCGTGCCTCGCCCGTCCCAGATGCATCGCATGTCGTTTCCGGAGATGACTTGGACCAGACGACCGGTCTCTACGTGTCGGATTTCAATGAACCGGCTGTCGAAGAGGAGGATGTAGGGTGGGTGCCAGGCCACCCGCTCTGCCGTGCCTTCCCACTCGACTGTACCTATGCGACGGCTTGGGTCTCCGTGTTTGTCGACATACAGCCCGAACTCTACCAAAGTCGTTAGCTCCTTCCGCTTTCAGCCCCTCCAGCCAACACATACCATCGTAACAGAGCAGGAACTCGTCTTTGTTCGACCTGAACATACCCATGGGCCTACACGACTCGCACCTCTTCGCAAGCTTCTCCAATCGAGGGTCTTCCTTCTGAGGGATGGTAACGCTCTTGAAACTACGTAGGTGTCAATAAAGGCATTCCCTATCCACACGAAAAGGCGACTGACTCTGAGAGATCCATGATTTCGAAACCTTTGCTACACAGGATTACGATCCTTGCTTTCAGGAACAGCAAATCGTACGAGTCCGAGGGCAAGAAGAAGTCCTGAAAACAAACAACTCGGTACCCCAGAAAGCGGAAGGGTCATGTGAGACCTACACGATAAACACGGAACCATTCCGACCGTTGAGACCGTAGACCGAACCTTGATCCGATCGAAGGTTGAGCTTTCGTCTTCTCGTTTATCTTTCCAATAACCGGTTCGAGGACTCGGAATACACTGTCGAGCTGGAAGAGATACCCAGTCAGGTGCCAGGGATCCTGGAAAGCCCGGAACCACCTACATTCTTCTTCTTCATATAAATGACCAATGTCCTACCACCAAGGTTCCCGACGGTAAAGAACTGCACGTCCTTATTCCCACTGAGTTTTTGAGGTGTCTGCGAAGCGTTCGCTGCTCCAGGTGACGAAGGAACAAGCGCTTCGATATGGTAGGCAAAGAGCGACTATGATGGCCATCAGCGATATACCGGTAAGCTAAAACCACCCATCGCATACCTTGTCCGCGAGGACGAGGAAGATACCGAAATCTTCGAGCATGGCACATTGAGAGACCATCCTTAGATGCAGCACTCGTCGCATCGCTAAATAAATGCCTAAAGTGAGGAAGAAACCAACGAAAGCAGAGAAAAAACATACACCGTGAATCATGCCTGAACCCGATCCACACTCCTTCCGCGCATCCAATGGCCACTAGACCACGACCATCAGGGGTTGCTGTAACCGCACAGTGTCAGCGCCAAAACACGTGCGGAAGTTCGTGATAGCTTACTGAAAGGAACGGAACAAGTCACCTTGCCCGTGAAGTTCCCATCGTTATTCCACGACGGGCCCGCATTCGCCACGAGTGTTGGAGCAAAGAACGTATCCACGCTCAAGGTCTCCACCTCAAACACTTTGTTCGACTCCTGCACAACCTTTCTCAACCCGATAGCCTCCTCCAGCTTGGACTTCCACTCCAACCGTGCTTGGGCGGACTCGGCGTAAAAGGTGTACAAACCTCCCAATCGACCGTTGTGGTGAATCGTACAAGGCCACACCGCTCGAGCGTCGTTGACGGCGTCAGGGCTGGCACCTGCACCAGGAGGACCGACGTTCGGGTTTGGACCCTCTGCGTCTTTTTTACCACCGAATGGCAGTAGCCTGCCCCCTCGTTGTGTGGGAGGATCCGTGAACGCCGCCAAAGTAAGAAGGTCCAGGGGGACGGGCTATGCAGTAGGTGAGAAATTTTGCAGCACGATACTGGATCGAACGCGACTTGCCCGCCGGTACACTTGGTATTTCGTGACTCCATCCTTTTCCTTGGGTTTCGTCATAACGACTAACGGAGGGTTCGTGAGTGGCTTGAGAAAACATCCAGAAAACCGAGACCCATACGGTAGTTGTCGAACAGCAAAGCGAAGAGTTCAGTCCACCCATTCCATTCGAATCCTGTCTCGGGCTGTCGTAAGAACTTGCCGGTGTGGATCAACGATCGATTCTCGTTGAGCAAGTCCATGTCCTGTTGAGAGTTAACATCGAACGGCCCGATAAGTAGGGCGAAAACATACGATGTTCTCTCCAACTTTGAAAACCAAGTTGGCGTTATACCTCCACAATTCAACCTTCTGCTTAGCCGACACCACTCCGGGTTCGGTCTCTTTTCCAAGACCCTTGATGACATCCAAAACGGCAGGAATAGTATCGAGATCTTCGTGCCCAGCGGGAGTCTCCTCGAGAATATTCTTTAACAGCAACTCGTAACGTAGGAGACGAGGGATAGGCCTGTTGATGAAATTTTTCATGTCCAATCGGTGTGCATCGGCGTGCCGTACGCATTGCTAAAGAAACCCGCAAGAATTAGAAAATCCAAGACATCAGTTTCCAGAAAGACAACCATCAGCGATGGGGAGGTAAACTTGCCTCAACAAAAGCCGTAAATTGTGGGTTATTGGCCATCTCATCATCGATCCTATACGCTGCGATGGGGTAATTCGGAATATACTCCAAATACGCGTCTCTGAAATTCAAAACCGCATCATACATCGGGGCGGTTACACTCCTGATGATCGGATGTTCCTCTCTCTGGATCTCGAAGAACTGATCTAGGAGTCGCTTGTGATGCGCATGCAGTTCGCCAAAGTTGTGGAATACATCTCGGATGAACGTGTCCAATCGTTCACGAGGGATGATGGGTGGGTCCATCGAACGTAATGGTTGGACGTACATCTGTGGCGAGCCGCGAACCCGTTTCAGTAAGAAAGACGAGTGATGTGCTTCAGACGTACGTATTCGATGTTTTCCAGATCTTTAACGTAAGCCATCTCTCCCTTGATAAGCTCAAAAATGACGCTACCAAAAGTAGATGATTAACGCCTATTCCCAACCCTGATCGTGAACAGAGAACACTTACGCCTGACGCTTCACCACCTGTTTCGGGATCTCATTCCTCACGTCCTCAGGCACCATGTTATGCCAGTCGAACTTTCCCGTCGGTCCTTTACCCATAGCCGTCTGGAAGGTCTTCAACTGAGCGATACTCTGAAGGTTCTTCATAGCCTCGATTGCCTCCTTCAGGAAATCAATATCTGGATTCCCCTCCGCCGTCTCTGTCCGGATGGCCTCAAAGACGACAGGATACTTCTGTAGATGCTCCGAAGGGCGGTTGAGCCAGTGCTTAAGGTCCATCTTCGTCACGTTGTCTGGATGACGCACGCATTGCTTGAGGGAAAGCACAGAAGGGTCAGCAACGAATGGTCAATAGCACGTTTGGAGAACCTAGTCCATACCTCGAGAAACACCCTAAAATCACCGTTACTCTCGATCTCCTCCTTCAATCTCTTTTCTGCCCCCGGCAACTGCCCCATGTACGTGGGATATGCCAATCGGAACTCGGTCGCAGCGTTGAGGAAGATATCTCCGGTCCTTGAAATAACCTCACCCTGTTCTCGCTGTCGGACATACATCGTCTCGAGCAAGTTTCGGTTGCATTCACGCAAATCAAGGATATTACCAAACACTTCCTCGATGAATTCATGTGCGCCGCCTTGGATGACAGGAGGATTTGCGTTCCGTAGAGGACGAATGAAAACCTGGCGGAAACAGATGAGCGCCTCACTTGATGGTCACCCGATACGCCGCTCGGTCGCAACGTACCTCTTCGATAAAGTCCAGGTCTTTGATATACTGCTGTTCCTTTGAGATGACCTTGCGAATAATCCTAGGTACCTAAGGTTCAGCGAAAGATCTTGCCAGTACAGAACGTCGTACGTTTGGCGTCTGACTTCACTTTCAGGAAGCGACGCAAGGATTTCCGGGGGAACCCCTTCTTGCCACTCAATACTCTAAAGGGATGGATAAGATCCAATCGTTCCACTAGAGTCAACGGGGTGGCCACAAGACACGTACCACTCTCGGAGCCGGTGCCTCGACAGCAGGCGTCGACAAGAACGACGCAGATTGCCCCTGACACCACAATAGAGATTCCCTGAGCAAACCATGACATCACCTAGGTTTGAAACCGTGCTTACCCGCCTCGGACACGAATATGCATAGCACGGCCGCCCATCCACACAACAAGGGGTATAGCACTTGGTCAGATACGTCACAACTCCCGTCGGGAGCTCCTCTATCTCAATCCGCGCATCGGATGCTCCCTCCTGGTCATCCAAGAACATATACACGTCCTCGACACCATCAGACAGAGCCCTACCACCCCATTCCACCTCGTAGAAGAAGAGTTGGCTTTGAAGACTACGGGCGACCTCAAGGGCCGCCCTTCGATCGTTTGTTGAGATTCCGTGATTGATAAGAAGTTCCCGCTGTATCTGGGCTTGAATAGTCGACTGGGGGGTAAAAACTGTCACATGCCATGCCATTCCACGTTAGCTCCATCGCACTTACCACAATATCCTTCCCTGTGAAAGCCCTGGGGTATGGAATGCTGCCTTTGACATGGGTCCCTCGAGGAACGCGATCCCTCAAACGGACAGCGAGGTGAGACAAGAGCGCAAAATTAACGAATAAGCTCTCGTCTTCTTCTGAATCAGTATAAATCTCTTCGTCTTCGACATATTCTGCATCAGGGTACTGATCCTGTGAATATTCCTCGTCAAGAGGCACGGGCATCTTGATATCCCTGTACTCCTGGGGTAAAGAGCTGACCCTGGAGACTGTACTATTGTCCCTGTAGAGGCTTGTTACCGTAGAGGACGAGGGTCCGATGACGATAGGCCCCCCGCCAGTATTATTAGATGTCGCCGAATTGTTTCGATCAACGTTCATGTGTGAGTACCCAGATGTTGAGGCGGAAGGACCACGAGACAATGTCGCATTTTCAATATCTGCATAAACAACCGCATAAGTGTCAAATAACACTTTCTCGGAGGAAACGAGTTTCTTACAAGAGGGGGAACCCGCGTGGGGGCTCACAGGTTGACCTGATTGGTAGGCTTGGTGAGGTAAAGGCGGTAACACGTAAGAACTTGCGCTATCGTTTTTGTGGATAGAAGGGCCAGCCCCGTTAGAACCACCGGGGTCTGAGTAAGGCGAATACAAATCTTCGGTGGGGATGGTGGGCTCGGGCATGTGGGTTACCGAAGTGGGCTGTGAGGGAATCTTAGGTGGAAGAGGCGGCCGAGCCGAATTAACCCTTGCTAGCGATGTTTGTTCTATCCACCCATAGATAGGATCAGCATCATCTTGCGGGTGCAGGGACGAGTGAGGCACGCCTGGCGACGCGGTCGATCGTGAGGACCCAGGGAGTTGAGTGGGTGGTAAATGGGATTGCTGGGAGGATCTAGGATTGGTGGAAAAGTAATCTTTTGCTGGATTTCCACCGTTGTAATGACCATTCGTGCCATTGTAGGGAGGGTTGGTAGGAGGTCGGGAGCTAAGGAGATTGATGCAGGCAGGTAAACGGTTGGGAGGAAAGGATAAGTAGAACAGATTAACTCACGAGTCTTGGCTGCGGGCAGTGTCATAGTACGGATGAGGCTCCGGCATTACATGCATACTGGATGTTGGAGATGAGGAGGGATTCCCAGGGATAGGAGGGAGCCGTCTTCTTGGAGTTTGTCCTTGAGATTGAACTGATGAGGATCGCTGAGCGGAAACGGCTGATTGAAGCAACAGAACGTTAATCGAAACAAATGAGAGAGATGGAACGACACCAGGTGAAAGTTTGCGTACGTTGGGAAGCGATAGTGTGAGACGTGTTTCGGGACAACTTTGAGGAAGGGTCTGTCGAATCCTCTGCGTAGGAATGATAGAGAGACTCGAGATCGGAAGGGCTGGCCTTGTTCTGGGCTACCGGGGTTGGGAGCTCTGGGGAGGAATCGTCTTTGAAGCCGGCGAGGACTTGTTCGTACAAGTCCTGCAAGTCCACATCGACCGGCGGAAGTTCTGGGGTCGGCATGGCTGTGTCGGCAAGAGCGAGTTGAACTGGAATGCCGCTGGAATGTAGGTAGATAACACTCTGAGCCAATGTTGTCTGAGCCTTGCAATCCCCCGTTCACTGGCAGTCGCAGTCGGAGAGTGGATGAAAACAGATTGCAGTCGCTCGACTTGATCACCCTCTGTCAGTCCACCCGCGCGTGAATATCACCCTCAGATATCCCCTCTGTTCTTTTTTTTCTGAGTCTTCCCTCGAATATTTTCTTTCTATGCCCGAAACGTCCTCATCTCCGGCCTTGCTGGGTACATTAGTCATAAAATTGATCTTTCGTCCTTCCCGACGTGAGGCCCGGGATCCCGCTGCTTCGGATGTGAATGCTCCAGTTTACGGTCGCTTGGAAGTCGTCACTCCCAACACGTCCTGCACCCGAACCATGTTCATGCTTTGCGGCCTTGCCCTCAAAGCACTTCACAACTTGCACCGCTCACGGGTGACTGTGAGGAACTATATTGCTCGCGATGCCGTGGTTTTATCACTACAGCCTTGCTGCGCCGCGTGAACGCTTGAACGACCACCTCCCCAAGATTTGTAACCCTTGCCCCGCCCCCACCTTGTATGCAAAGGACCTGTACTGATCATCAGGTATCTTCGAGCCCCCGACTCTTCACAAGTGGATGAGATGATCGTTGTACGTTATGATCTCCTCAGCGCCGCTATTAGGTATCCCAAACTATCAGAAAGGCGTTTACCAATCACTCTTAGGTATGGATTACGCAGCAACCCAGCAGAGGTGGGGGGGTTATCGGCTGCAGACACGTTTAATCCTTTGTGTATCAAGTACAGTGACCCACATACCATCCTACGAGTTGTTCTGGAGGCGCGTGTACCTCAAAACCACACCCCACGTCTCGGGTCCAGGGTCGCACTTCTTAAGATTCTCATAATCATACCACACCAGCTCACTATCAGATTCCGCCACAGCCACTTGTTGTGAGTACGAGTACATGGTCGCTCTGCAGTTGAAATGGAACCGTGGGTGAGACATAGATGCGGGGAAGTACGGTTTGTGCGCAATGAGAAGCTGAATCAAGGGTAGAAAGTCAGCCTTCTAACAAAGAAATACGAACTCGTGAGAATACTGACTGTGTCTGGGTACGTGACGGGTCGTTTGAACTTGATCGACAGGGACTTCAAGATGAGAGATACACCTTGTCCCTTGACCATAGCCTGAGCCTTTTCTGGTCCACCTATTTCATTACCGAGCGTCATCATCCATTCGATTCGCGCCTTTGGGTAGAATCACGTGTAAGCACCAAAACGAGAGAGGTTTCCCATACACTCACACTCTCGAAGTATCTGGCTAGGTCGTCCGAAATAAAACCTGTACACGTCCACTTTACGACTAATTTGACTCACCGTAACGAACATTGTTTACATGTCTGTCAAAATACGATAGCCATTCATCAAAAAGCCTTCCGGAGGAAGTTGGAAGGCGTACTGGAATGAATCATGGTCTCCCCACACAACTCTCTGCTCGTAGAACGTGGTCGGATCGTATCCCATCCTACTGAGTTCCTGCTTGGCTTCGGCAGCCGCAGAATCATATCTTGCCTGTTCTGTCACCAAAGGAAGAACAGGATCGGGTGATTCGGGACCCTTTTCACCTGGGGCTAGGTAGAACGGGGACAAAGGGTCTTTAAACCTGCTACGTAGGTCCTACAACCCCTTCAGATTCGCACTGGTTGATGTAGACCACGAGAAACCTACGTGTATCGTCCTGAGCTGGCCTGCCCGTAAGCGGAAACACCGACTGACAAGCATAAGTTGAAGGCAGAGATACAAATTGACGCTTGCGCTGGGTTCGACTCCGATCGCCGACGGAATTCACCTTGCCACGACCACCGCACCTTGACCACAACACCTCCGCAAACACTCGCAATGCGTACTTCGGGTCCAGTGTAAGTCTGGAAACGCGTCTTCAACCAGATCGCTCACCGGGACGCGTTTAGAATGGTCACGCTATGGGTGATCTCGCCGGATACGCGTTCCGAGCGTAGATTCGATCTACACATCACCACCAGTCAGCTCAAGGTCTGACCCTCGATAAGCCATTTTCTTGCAATATATTAACACCCGGATGCGCACTCGCCGCAGAACAAACTCGAGCTGATCACTGGTATCCCTGTCTCAAATCAAGCTCTCTCCCTTTACAACTCTGAGGAGGACGCTCAGCCTGTTGCAATTCTGGATGACGATAACAGGCCCTTGGGTTACTACGGCGCTCGGGACTGGCAGTTTCTCAAGGTATGTACTCGTTTGGGTGGTGCTAATTTTGCTAATTACAACGTGTATCCAGATCATCGACACGAATCCTTCGGTAACACTTACCGGTCAACTCAGCGACGTTTCCCAAGTCGAAAAATTCGAGCTGAGCGAAGAGGCTTACGCGCAGCGCAATGGTAACTCGACTCTTCTTTCATCAATGGTTTTGCCCCTGTCTCAAAAGTTTCACCCAGATACCGTCCTCGCCTACAAGCAACGCCAAAAGCTCGGACGTTTTGCAGAAAAGCCAGATGAAGAATCGCAGAAAACCGAAGAGGATGTCAACATCCAAGTAGGCTCCAGATGCCAAATCGAATCTACCGAACCAGGTTTTCACAAACGCGGCACGGTACGATTCGTTGGCAATACCAAATTTGCTCCAGGGACATGGGTTGGGGTCGAGTATGACGAACCGATCGGGAAGAACGATGGATTGTCAGTGTTGCTCTCCCTTTTCCTCAATCGTAAAGTTACTGATGGATATACGTGTGCAGAGTCCAAGGAGAGAGGTATTTCGAATGTCGACACGGATATGGGGTGTTCGTTCGACCGAACAAGGTCGAAACTGGAGATTTCCCGGTCGAGGAGATCAACTTTGACGAAGAGATGTAATGGCTGAAACCGTCACTATAGCTCGTGAATGACTTACCCTGCCGAACTTCATTTTGCTTGAGCTGCCCAAGTTTATACTCACTTCAGACACAAGATTGGCGACAGGGGAATGGCATACGGGGCAAAAGCATTCGATAACATACCTCCAGAAAGTATCGTCACTCGAAAAGGGTAGATAGGTCGACCCACGATGATCGGAAGTTATCCCAACCGCAACTTTAAGCCTAGTATGCAAAAGAAAACCCTCAGGCCAAAGAGCTGGAATGAACTAACGGCACCGGTCCACCCCCCTCCGACTCGGCTTCTACCTCAGAAGGAATCTGTCCATACCTCTCCCTGTAATGTATGCAAAGATTCGGCCTGGCCCGGAAGATGTATTCCCAATGTGTCGCCGTGGTGTAACTCGCATATAAATCAGCCACCAGATTTCACACCGTTGTCAGCTCAACTCGAGTCATTCAAAAAATTGCGCTCCGCAACGTACATGTTCCACAAGACACCAACTCATTGCATCAGTTTTCCCAGCTCGTAAAACCTACTGAATACTTTCACGGTATATAGTCGTTCCTCCGAAATTTGTACTAGCCTCCGTCTTCTGGGGCGCCCAAGTTCCTCAGTATCAACCCAGTTCAAATTACGAGGTACTATCAGAGAAACATACGCGTCCGCAAGAGAGAACAATAAGCCCCACCTAAGGCTCCGAGCCCATTGGCTCAATCTCTGATTTGTGTTCCCGAATGCTCGACCTAAGCGAGGAATGGCAAGGATAACCTATAGCCAATAACCGTCCTAAAACTGCCAACCCCCGAGATAAAATCGGACAAAGAAAACACCGGATATCTGATGGAACTCCGTAGGTGCTAGGGAGAGCCCCAGTAGAGATGTGGAATGGCCACCTGATTCCATTGAGCTTCCGCTGGCGGTCTACACAGCACTCAGTCACTAATCCTCCCGTGTTCCATGGGGAACGGTTGAGCCACTACTTTCCGAACAGCAAAGAACGCGACCAGGGAAGAAACCAAAAGACTAGCGAACAAGAGATTCCAGACGGGAATAATCACTCTAAGCGAGCTGTCCCATACTGGAGGGGCAAGAGGGTCTTTTCTAGGGAGGATGGAACGGAGGTGGGCTTCCAACAGTACTCGCTGGAGTCGGGTCTGGTTTGGACTGGACATCGGGCGTGGTCGTGGTTTTTGATGGCTGCAGGAACGCACACAAGGCATCCCATATGCTATCGGAGGTTATCTTTCGTCTGATTACACCGATTCTACGTACCATTGGGGGTCAATCTTCAGAAGCTTGCAAACTTTCTCATCCTGCGTGACGGCATTGGAGAACCCAGGCCATGGGCACGTGTACTCGCCACAGCCAGCCCGAAACGCCCGCATAGGCAGCGGCGACAGTGGTTACGATTGACATCCCCGTTGTTTCGCCGTCGGTTTCATTGTGAATAACGGCAGCAGGGAATAGGGAGGAGTGGGCAGATGTACACCAGTAGAGTAACAATACGATCCTCCATTCCAAGATTTGTACTTAATCCCCCAAGTCAAGCTAGAGAATGGATCGTCTGGGCCGTGTGACGTTAGTTCTGACATAGCCGGTCGCACGTGATTGACTGATTACCAGCCTTCTGAGCCCCACCTCGTACAGCTCGTCTTCCGCTCACCATCGGCTGTGGACCGCACGAAGACAAGATCTACGACCTCGGATCGGCTGTACGAATTGCAGAGGTTAGAAAGCGCGAAGATGCCTGAAGGAAGGGCAAAGTTATCGAGAGGCGTCTCTGCTACCTCGCTGAGAGAAAGGTTAACCTCGTTGAGTTCCACTCCACTGAAGCCGGTAGCCGCCAGTTTGCAGGCTAACATCGAGTGCGTATTCCGTTCTTTGCTTTGTTCGATAGTCTTTGAGACATCCCTTCTCCCATTGTTCCGTCATTCGACTCCCGTATAAACCTTGTCTCACCGACACCCTTCGAACAGATTCGTACCTTCCAAGGTCCCCACGAAACGGAGGATCCAAACGCTGGCTGTGTTCACCTGGTCCTCAACGATGTTCATTTGCTGTGCCTTGTTCTTGTACCTCTGGTATGGAACCGATTGGACTGTTGGACGTGACAATCTAATTCTCGCGTTCCCTCAGTTCGTTCCCCCCGCTTTGGCCAGTGTTGGCCGCGTATATGTTCTGGGTGCTTGCCATTGATAAGAGTCCGGTCGCCGGGGGGAGATCGAGCCAGTGGTTTCGAGGGATGAGGTTTTGGAGATACTTTTCAGAGTACTACCCCGCCTCGTACGCGTCTTTCCTCGCCTCGTTCTATACTGGCACCTTCTACCCGCTGACCCACTTTCGGACGTTTATCGTTTTCCATAGATTCATCAAGGAACAAGATCTCCCAGCTGATCGACCGTATGTTTTCGGATATCATCCACACGGTGAGCCCAGGTCGCGTGTACTCGGACACCTTAGTAATAGACCCTGAACGGTACCTAACCAGGTATAATTGGGATGTAAGTAGTGATTCTGAGACTTGGATTCCGAACCTCCATGCTGAAGCATTGCATCAGGGGTGCTTTGGCAACTTTCGCCACCGACGGTTCGTATTCCACTCTATATCAAATCCTTGCTTCTTTTCCCTGAGATCCAACGCCCCTTTCAGTCACAGGGTTCTCCAAAGCATTCCCTGGAATCAAACCCCACCTACTCACATTAGAGACGAACTTTCGTACACCCTTCTATCGAGACATCCTGATGTGGATGGGCGTCTGTTCCGTTAGTAAGGAATCTTGTCACAACATCCTCGGACAGGGTGGTGGGTCTGCTATCACTATCGTTGTAGGCGGGGCTGCAGAGAGTTTGAGCGCGCACCCCGGGACTGCGGACCTGACCCTCAGAAAACGGTATGAAGCAAGTGGGTTCAGTGGGTTGTCCTTGTTCTTACGACTCATTTCACAAGGCTTGGGTTCATTAAGGTTGCCATTCGAGAGGGGTACGTTTTGGGAACAGATCTTCCCGGACTCGCGAGGCTAACGTCGTCACAGGGCTAACCTGGTTCCTGTGTTCTCGTTTGGAGAGAACGACGTAAGTGCCATCCGATTGTACCTGACCTGGTGTTTTGGGCGTTGACCGTTCGGTAGATATATCGACAAATGCCAAACCAAAAGGGAACCACCGTCTTTGCGCTGCAGAAGAAGTTCCAAAACGTCTTCGGCTTTACCCTGCCTCTATTCCACGGACGTGGACTGCTGAATTGTACGCGCAACAAATTCTCCCTTGTTGGCCGCAAACTTTCCTCTTGACCTTGTCTGCCAGATAACCTCGGGCTACTGCCTTACCGTAGGAGGATAGTGTCCGTCAGTAAGTCGCAGACATTCCCGAGCGCTTGGTCTTAGGGAACTCATATGACTCTAGTTGGTCGTCCTATACACGTCAACCGGTCAGCGAACCCCTCTATGGAAGAGATCACTAGGGTGCAAAAGTTGTATATCCAGGAGTTAGAAAGGTCCGTATGGAACCATCCTTGCGCCACTTACCATACGCTCAACCACTTTCTCAGAATCTGGAATAAGTACAAGGACGAATTTGCAAAGGCCAGGCTCAGAGAGATGATGATTATTGAATAAATCAGTAAGCAGAGGGAGATCTTCTCCCGGTTCTCGTAAATCAGTCAGCCCTTGTTTGTCTTCATAGATTTTTACTTAGAAAGCGTGTATTTTCGTATCCTACGCCTGTGACTACGTTTAAACACCCTCGGAGGAATTGCGGCGCGTGAGGTAGAAGGCTAAAAAGCTTATCCCTGCCAACCGTTGGGCAGTAAGCCTGTAAAAGCAGACCGGGGATATGGTACAAAAGGTGGGAAAAAATTCCCATTAGCCGACTCGAACGACTGACCTCGTCATCACGGTATTGCCGCAAGGCGGCTGAGGTACTAGTGACGCGCTCTACCAACTGAGCTAAACGGGAGATACCTGTTTTGTCCTCGGTACCCTCAGTAGCACCTGCATCAGGCTGTAACAGGCGAACGGAACATGAGAAAGATGGGGTCTGGTCGTGGGAACACCGTGTAAATCGTTTGTGAAAGTTGCGTTGATCAGACGGAAACGGAAAAAGTTTGAGGAACAAGTGAGGGGGAAAAGAATAAGCGAGGCTACCGCGGGATTACGGTGAGTTTTACTAATCGTGTGAGAGCTCGAGGAAAATGGGAAATGGCGTTTGGAAATATCCGGTTCCCGATATGAAGGCAACGGAAATTACAGTCTCGGAAGGTGGATAGAAACGATACACACGTTCCTTCTGAATCTTGTCCTTGCCCCTTGGAGATGTCGTCTGTCACATGTCATGTGCTAATCTACAGATGCGCCGAGTGGAAGGCACTCACTCTATACAAATGTACCCGCTCACCTACGGTGACACGACGTCGGCCGCCGGTGCGGTCGTTTGAAAAATACATTCTCTATCAGACATGAATTCGGGCTTCCTGGGCGGGCCGAGCAACTAACGACTCTCTGTGCCTAACACTGAAACCCTTTTTTTTTCTTATGGGGAAGCCCGACCGACGCCAGCTGATAGTTCTCGGAAAATGGAGTTACGAGATATTACCGATGAACCGGCGACACTGCGGGCGGGTCGAGGATAGTCTCACTATATCATGGGCTCACAATACAATGCCCTCACCTGGGTGGCAACCATCATGGACCCCACGCTCCCATCAGCATTATTATTGCACGCAATTCGTTCTTTCGGACCTTCTTACCACTTGTCTTACCTTTTCTCTCTTTTCACCTGGAATGAATTTTTTACCCCGTCGTGTGGCGTATTGAAGGTTTGGGGCGGCAAAACAGTGAATGAATGACCTTCCGGTGGATTCGAATTCCAAGCGGTGAGGTGTTGTCGCGTTTTGTGGTTTTTGAGTGGTGGTGGTGGACGATGTTGCTCCGCAAACCGACATCGGCTCGGTCTGTCGGGCGGGTACAGTCAAGTGCCTGGCATAATGCGGACATAGTGTTGCTCTGTCGGGGGCGAGATCTCGCGGAAATCATACGGTAAATTGAACATCAAGAGGGGGACTTCGCGTTGGACCGATATCTGGCACCTGTAGATCTTGGTAATTGGGTATCTCATGCCAATGATAGAACGAAAAAAGCGGTTATCCTACGGCAAGTTGCCGCAGATGGACCGAAAGACAGGCCAAGAGAGAAGCGCGCGGAAACAGTCCATCGAAGGACCCCGGGGTAATAACGGAGGACCTAAAGTAGTACGACGTGGATACCAATGAGTCTCGCACGTTCTGGCGTCTTTCGTCGTTCTTTGTTGCACGTGCGCCACTCTCCCCCACAAAACGCCTATCCACATGTCATTGGACACACAAAACCGAGGGACGCGGAGATAAGGCATAAGAGCGTTCATTTGTACCTCGAAGTGTCCCCCGTCCACTAGAGTCCGCTCGGCCCAACGGGTCCAAGAACTAATCCCGATGGTACCGAGGGAGACGCGTTCCATAACAAAACAGGAACAGACGATCTCGATCATCAATCGGAGGTGTGCGGCTCTAGGAACGGTAAGCAAGTGCGTCATAGTATCATACAGGGCCTTCATGAATCCATCGCGGTCCCGAGCACGTTTGTGGCCGTAGTAAACTGAGAGACCTGCAAAAGATCTTCGTATACCGGAACCACAGGTGATACGCTACAAGATCACGAAAATCAGTCCCAACTTGGCCGGTGATCAGCGCGAGGCAATTTCGTAAGGGTCATAGTTAGTGCGGTAGATCTATTAGTTCTGTCGTATCGCCCCGGTAGCGGAGAAGAGATCCTGAAAGATACAGAATATTGCATACATCGATACAAGAATGGTATTTCCGCTTCATGTCGAGTAGAATCCCGAATCGCTGACGCAATCTCCAGGATTGCCTGTCGCCTCTAAACGTACAACATCTGAATCCGAGACGTAAAATTATGAGAAAAAAACTCGAATGGAGAATGGCCTTACTGAAATAAGCGTGCGCTTGAGCCTCACGAGCGGTGAGTCGTTCTTGATGGTCATAACGAAGAAGCTTCTCGAGTAAATCAACAGCCTCCGACGTGAAAAATGGCAAGGTATCCGGTGTCGTATATCGTGTCCATGGTTGCCTTGGCCACCTGACGTACAAAGTTAACCTACATTCAGGTCGAGAAACGTTTCGTACACACGCTCGAAGCAATGCATCAGAATCGGTCTCCATCTCGATATTGTACTTCTCCGTATATTTGTCGAACTCTTCCGTCCCCAACACCTTGAGAATCTTCAACAGCTGATCGTCGTTATCAGATCCTCTGAAGAAGTGTTCCCTGCGGAATATCTGTAGTGCTTTCAGCTCTCGGACAGACCACGCAGCGAGAGTCACACAAACCAGCGAGGCAAGCATACAGCCGACACTCCACATGTCTAAACTATAGTCGTAACGTTTGTAGCGGACGAGGAGTTCTGGGCCCTTGTAGTACCGGCTGCCGACCCTGACGTGGTAGTCGGTGCCAGGGTGATAGAACTCTGCCAAACCCCAGTCAATTAAACGCAACTGTATCAAGGTCACTGAGTACGACGACGTTCGAGAACGGAATGGGTTCAACCTTTCGCGTCGCAACGTCGATCATAACGTTCCCTGGCTTGACATCACGATGGATGATACCCCTAGAGTGAACAAAATCTAGGGCCTAGCAGAAACGACTCAGTAAATTATCCCATGGGGCTAGAAAATCGTACCTTGAGGAGTTGGAACGTGTAGTACTTCATGTCGAGTTCGTTCATGGTTCGGAGGAGAACCTTCCAGTCGGTGTTGTCGACGTACTCCATGATGAGGCTATGGTATGCACGCGATGTATCTCGTACAACATCCAGAAGCGCAACAATATTGGGACCTCCGGAGATGTTTCGTAGCACTTTGATCTGATGATGTGTGTCAACGTTGTGCATAGAAATGAGTGAAAGAATTAATTCGTACTTCCCGCTTAATCTTCTTTTCTGAGACAGGCTTCAGCACCTTTATTACACAGGTTTCGTCATTGAGAATATCCGTTCCTTCGAAAACCTGAGCGCGCAATCCCGTGTTAATGGAAAATGGGGAACGGGCAAACGGAATTGTCAAACCTCTGAGTATTTTCCACCACCGACCCTGCGGATGATTTCATACCTGCTTGGCTCGTTCCATTGAATTTCCATGCGATCTATCGGGACGGAAGTGATTGGAACCAGGGAGCGACAAGAGGGGGCGGATGATGGATATTACGGACCGTAGTCGTACCATTTTGGACCGGAGAGAGCATTGACGTCTGCGTACACTCGTGCCATGGATGAGTGGACAGGCACACTGAAACGCCTGGCTGACCTGGCCAACCGGTGAGTATGAAAGAACGAGTCTTTGACAATCGCCCCGGATAACCTTTGCGATGCTCCGAATTAGGAAGTTTCTTCTCTCGCCTGGCGCTCCCGTGCCAAAGAGAGCCCGGGGAGCAACGAGGCGGCCGTGTGGCCTGAAGCGTACGTACCGAGACAGAAGACGAGAGCGGAGAGAAAGAAATAAGAGGAGATGGCCACAGTAACGCCCTACTTCGAAACAGTCAAGGTGACATCTCTCAATTTCATTCACCGTTTCTTTTGTTAATTTCTTTGCACGTATACATACAGTCGTTCGCAGATGTGCCGGTTACCAGTGATGGTGTCGAGACGGCCTCTTTCTTGGATGCCTCAGATGGATTTGTGAATATGTTTGGTAAGTATCGCAACAAATCGACCGGTCCGACCTTGAAACCAATGCGGCATTATCGCCCGAAAGACCTCCTGGGCATTGGCGTATTTTCCTTTGTCCAGGTCGACCTGCGAGCCAACATCGGGGTACGCCACTTTCTTGCCTCTCGGATTGTCTGCCGCCGCCCGCGCACCTCAGTCAATGTTGACCAGTGTAACCGAATCAGGGCGTCCGGTCCCGTTATACGTCCCATCAGCAGGTATCCAGCACGCTCGAGACGTTGGTTACCAGCGAGGCTCAGGAAGGCACACGGCAAAGCACGGCCTGTCTCGTCCGCCTAATACGGTACGTAAGGCTACGTTTCACTGCCTACTGTGCGAACCAGCCTCCGAGTTTTCCGTTCCGCACACGTGCACAGCGGTCTCTTGTTCACTTGTCGAGCGCTGGAAAACATGCAAACCGATCACACTTCCGAGTTGCGAACTTGCTTCAGACGATCATATGACGACGTCCTGAGGCATCACCATGGATGGCTAATCCAGTCCGCGGTCATCGTACGTGTCGGCAACGCACCCTTTCAGCTCAAACCGATTTTTATTTCCTATTTTCTCCTTCGTATCTCGTGGTCCTTTTTCAGTTGGCCATCACAGCCGTGCCGTCCCGACCAGAGTTTTACAGACGGATATCCCAGGGGGCGTCTTACGAGAAACTGGACACGGAATTGGCAAAATGGCTTGAAGGCCTCAACCAGATAGTCGTCCACATGAAGCGCTTCCTCGACGAAGGTGGTTATGGTACGGTATAGAATCGGGGACAGCTCGGAGATTATCGTCGTTTGTTATACAATTCTGTGGATCACGCATTCCAGAAGCTGTCAACCAGACAAGGAGAAATGATGATGCCTGCTGTGTTTGTTGACGCAAACAGACCAAGTACGCTAAACATTCCGAAGCCTGGAATAGATTTCCGGCTTCGCGGTCGACCGTTGTCATGGCCAACCGACATTTGTCTTTTCGTTTCGAACACATTTGGCCAATCAAAAATTTTGATAGCCCTCGAGTATAACACCCCATTTACTTATAACATATGTAACTCATTCAGGTTTGGTGTCCGTTCCCGCTGCTCCCCATACCCATCATGACACATCCACTGATGGTAGTCAACCCGTAAGCCTTATACTCTCGTGATTCTTCCTCTAGCATTGCTTTACTCCCTTTTCCGCTCCAGGTCACGAAGCCCTCCCGCAAGGGACACCTCTCCTATAATGTCCGTCCCCTTCCCCCCTTTTCGGCGCTTCTATTGTTGACGCGCGTTTCCCAGGCTTCAGAAGACGAGCATCCTCCATATATCGGAAAATGGAGGCGGTATGGCGGAGGATCATCCCCAGAACAATCTCCTGTCGCCCGAACCACCGCGGCGGCTACGCGGTGCCTCTCCGATGAAGGAGAGCGATTTACCTGCCTCTATACGCGAGAATGAGTACGAATCCGGTCGCGTGATCTGTGAGGTCTGTGAGGAGGGCGTATCGATTCGGGATGAGGAGACTGGCGGTTTCAGTATCTCCAAGTGGACCGCGCATCGTAAATCATGGTAAGTGGCATCTAGGGCGTCACATCCCGACCGTGGGACACATTTTCCTGACCCCTTCTTTCCCTCAAGCGCAAGCGCACACACTGGACCACCCGAGGGTTCCGCTTCATCCCAATCGCCCGAGCCTACGCCCCTTCATTCACCCGCCTCTGTCACCACGCCGACGATACAGACCCAACGCAAGAAACGTAGGCCTAAGCGATCAGAGGAGGAACGTATCAATTTCTTCCGAACCGACCCATATGTTGCCCAGTTCGAGGCTTACCGAGTCCTCTGCGCCGGCTGTGACAAGTGGATCAGGTTGCGTAGCAACTCTAGCTACTGTTCTATCCCGTGGGAAGCACATCGCAAGAGTTGCCTCGCAAAGAAAGGGTGAGATTTCTCTGGATCTGGGATTTGACCCCCTTTTGACCCCGTCGTCCCCGCTGTCAGTGTCCAGAAGCCGGTCTTGAAGGTCGAGACAGACCGTAGGCTGTGCGAGAAGTGTGATAACTGGGTTGTCCTCGGTAAAGATGATCGGGAAGCCGATACGAAGTGGGCTCAACACAAACTCGAGTGCGCTCGGACCGCCTTGGCCTCGAGTCATGTTGCTACCAAAAGGCACAAGACTGATAGTCCCACGTATGTACAGCAACCATATCCTGACCTGACCTTCTCAACGCTGATGTAATATGCTAGTTCTGAGTACGATAGGGCCTCGAGACACCACTCTCGGGAGCGTATCGAGCTTCCACCTCTTTCCGCAATCTCTGGGATCTCTTCTCCCTCCATCTTCACAACCCCATCCCACGCGCTTCCCACCGAAGACACTCTCCGCCTGAGCCCTGAACAACGGGCGAGGGCACTCCGCATGGATCCATACGCCGACGAAGTTGAACCCCTGCGTGTGTTCTGTAAGCTCTGTCAGCACTGGATCCCCTTACGGAAAGACGTTCCCTACTACACGCCCGCATGGCAACAGCACAGATCCAAATGCACTCTTGTACAGTAAGTCCCACGTTCTCTCCCACCCTCGGATCGCGTTTCCGTGTGTCGTAACATGTCAAATGACATTCGAGCTTTTCCCTCCCATAGTAGAGACCAGGCACGCGATGATATAACGGTCGACCGGCCTAACTCCCATCTAAGCCCCATTTCTAATCGTTTCCCGTCACACTCCGATGATGACGCACACCGTACAAAGCGAGTAAAGCTGTCGCACGTCCGCGGCGGACTCAGCGACGATGAGGCATGGGAGAGCCGCCACCACGGCGCGGTCGAACTCAAGACTGCTGCAGGCCGGTAAGTGAAAATATGTCCCACCGTTCCGGTTGCAGAACGAGAGATTGATTATCACCGGTATCAGCGCTAACTTTATACACAAATCCGTTGGTTACCTGTTTCGAACCACCTATGCCGCTGGTGACGAGATAACCATTGCCTCTCTGGTGACCTACTTGAATTCGGCCTTGCCTCCCGATAAGTATGAAGATTTCGACACTGTGGAGGTTACTCGTGCTGCCATGACCCTGTCTAAAAGTGGCTTGTATGTGTTCGAGGGTGATGTCCTTCGGCCCCAGATTTCTCCCCAACGCTCTCGCTAGACTCGAGATACGTTATCTCGCATTCCTCCCTCGTATATCTTCCTCCTGTTGTAAGATTTTTCCTCGAGATTCCCCCACACAACACCTATACCTATGTCTACGACATGCCCTATTCCCCTTCCTGAGCTGTTGCACCCTATCGCTTATTACTCGCATAGTTCTATAGTTGTATTGCATATGTTACGTCGTTTCTCCGTTATTCCGCGTGCTAAGTTACCCCATTTATCCTTCGACTAATCACACACATACCCATTTCCATTACTAGTCATGTATAAGATAGACCATCTCGATTTCGAACATCAAAGGTCCGATTGCTCGTTTTGTGAATGTGATTCTCCAACAAGCCGCGCTATGATAAGTCGTGAGAACCAAGAAATGCACAAAAGCAGGTAACCCCAAGGTTTCTAAAGCTAGTCAAGGAATCAAGGTATGGATGCGAAGAGTCAAGGCGATGAACCGGGCCCGAGCAAGCTACCACGCTCCCGTTGGGGCTTACTCCCCAGGTTGGGTGGAGTATCGGGTGCGCCACTTGGTGGCGGCGGTCAGAACAGATTGCCCCACCAGTACGGAATCGCAGACTCGATACCAAACCTAGCAGAATCGATAACGGGTGCAGTGATCATCTTGCAGACGCCCTATAAAAAAAGCAAATCCTTGAGTTAGTCGGACCGGGTTAGCCCCAAAATTTTATGCCATCTAGAAGACCAGAAGACCAAAAAACGAATCCGACAGATCTTTCAGGCACCGCCGGAACTCTTCCACAACACAATCCAGCCTTGGACAAAAACATGAAACAGCTTCCATCTCCGGCGGATGGGGGGTGGCGTGATTCGATTTACCCGGACCTGCCGCAGTTGTCACGAGGGGTGGACGGGTTCTTTTTTTGTGCGATTCAAATAACCGCATCGGTTAGCCTCGGTCGGGGACGCCGTTACGAGGAGCATTCGTTGTCTAGAGTAGGCTATTGCTCCCGTGGGGATCCATCGTTATCTAGAACGTGCATGTGGCTGCCGCGGGCTGTGAGCCTTCTGTTTCCGACTGGTGTCAGAACACCATAAAAAAGTACGAGATGAGCACCTACCTCTATTAATTTTTGGGCGTTGTTGTTGGGGGAGCCGATTGTGGCAGACATCGGGTTGCGTGCCCCGTCGCTGTCATGTCGCCCGTGCCGGCGGAGATCCACTTGGGTACATCGCACGGAAACGATACAACCGGTGGACAGCGTTTGTGCCGTAACCCCCAAAAGAAGACATACAATGGACAGGGAAAACGTTGGCGACGCGAAGATCAGATGAGAGCGAGTGATGGATCAATTCGCAGCGAAGTTCTCGGCCTTAGAATTGAAGGTGATGCGCGCCATCGAATGGGGGTGACATGCAACCGCAGGTACATCAAGTTGTAGGTCGACACACCTCTACCCCGTGCCAACGGGAAAGAAACCAAGCAAAAGGCGAGAGAAATCATAGTTTTGGCATGGAAGCTTGAGATCGACGGAATGTGTCGTATGTAATGGAAAAAGAAGTCCCGAGTTCCCCCTCAGGCCGCGTCAGCTGAGCGACTTCGCGATTTACATGATCGAGAAATCTTGAATCTATCTTCAGATCTCAGGAGTACATTGTCACCGATAGAGGGAAGCAGGACGCGGTACCACGCTTGACAAGCTAGCAAGCGAAGGGAAGCGAAGGGAGACGATTGTGTTATTAGGTCATCGTGCCAACCCACCCATGAGAGATATCATTGTCCAACTAACGCTGCGCGGATAAGGACAATATCCCCGATGTCCAGCGAATCACCTGACAAAATCCTGGCTGAGCCTACGTGCGAACAACGAAAACACTTGAGAAATGGGTTAAGCTGTATCCTCGATCATTGAATATTGGATACTTATTGACCGACTCCGTGGTGCGCACCTCCAAAACCTGGAAATTGGAAAGGTTTCGTCTATCGCAAGCAGCCAGCAGCTCGCCAATGAAAGAAACTAGTTGCGCAAGTTTAGTGCCAGTTAACCTCCACTCCCAACGGCCCTGCTACTTGACCGGTCCCAGTCACAGCAGCGGAATCATCGGCGTGGAAGTCAGCGCCAGTAGCCGGTAACGTTTCGTCGAGAGTCATCAGAGCAGTTGGCGGTAAAGAAAGTTGGGGCGTCCGAGGCCTGTCGCTTAGCTAGGGGTGGCAAGAATGTGTAATAGAAACACGTTACCTGCGGAGACTGGCTGCGTGAGACCTCAAGTCGAGATTTCTCACATCTTTATTTGTCTTCCGTCAGCAGGGATTCCACGGAAGACTGTTACCTAGATACTTCTGTGTCCCAATCAACGTTGACGAGCAGCTCGAGCTTGGAATATAACTTAAGTGCGCGTGCGCGCTCAAAGTTTCTCCCGATCGCCTACAAGAGTAAAACGGTACCCCCGGACACCGCCCCGGGCCTATGCCCCCAACCATTTTCCGCTTGCGATCTGCTGTCTATTACAGGCCGCTTGAAATATCGTATCACGTGGTTCATCGAACTCCTGGTAGCAAAACTGCACCAGCGCTACGGGTTTTCGCTCAACGTGCGTACGGGCGCTGCGCACCAAAGCATTTAGTGTAAAAAAATTCAAGTAAGCTTCCACGCGCTAGTCACAGTTTATGAGAACCGATAATGGTCAAAAGGGGTTTCCAGATGGAACCAGACTCGGAGTCAAAGTTATACGAGGAAAGGAAGTCAAAGAAGCAACTCGGCTTAGCTTTCACGTAAGCGAGCAGCCAGCAAAAGTCTCCAAACAAATATCGGCGGTAGGAGTGGAGTGAGGTGCACCATAAACGGGGTCTGAACCGATTCAAGCTTCCGACGCAAGGCAGTTCCTTTGAACTTTCAGAATACCGTCATTGTCTTTCGAGGGCTCGCATCAGTAATATTCAAGCAAATCCACGGGTTTGAGTAGTTCGTGAAACAAGAGGAAATTAAGTGATTACACTTAGAAGGCAGGGCAGGATTCGGTACTCCTTGAACCCGGGAATCGTCACGAAATGGTACCTGGTTGTAAGCAAGGGTTTGTCGTCGTTTGACGCCTACGAAGGTGCATTTTCGGTGGATAAGTAGATCCGTGCATAGGGGTGAAAGCCTGCAAAACTGGCGGAAGGGTCATCCCTGAGGTAAATAAGACGAGGGATTGTCAAGGAAAGCGGCCTTTATGCCGGTCGTATCCTCTAGATTCTATATGACTGGAACCCACTCCGTCAACATCGACAGAGCGGACGTCTACAGCTCATGACGACCACAATAAACTAAGCTTGCCAGTCCCACCTGTTTGGATTTTCCATCATCTGCGCCGCGAGAGTAAGAAAGAGTAGTCATAAAAGCCGGGAAACTGGCGCACTGGATTAGTCGAACCAAACCTGTACGACCAATGAATTCAACGCCTCGGTGGTGATAAAATTTGCCGGGTGGATGTGGTTGTAATCCCAGTAGTAGAGTCACTGTGTTTGGTGGGAGTGACCGTCGAATTGACAGCCTCGTCTTCAGCGCCTCCGGTAGCGCGCGGACTCTCGATGCTCGAGTTGAAGTGAGAAAGGACGTGACGATAGGAGGGTGCGGCGGCGTGCCTCACCTACATAACCATGATTGCCCTCAGCCCTGCCGGATTACCAAACCTTTGCAATCGTGGAACGTGAACCCTGAACAGTGTCTGTCGCGACGGCGCTGGGGACACACTGTGTCGGTACTACTGCTGAAGAGAAATAAACACCGCGCGCACGTTTGCGACTCAGACGTGGTATACCGGCACGCCCCTCGCTCGATTCCTACTGTCCAGCGGACGAAGAGCTTTCGTACCTGAGGCCTGATCCGTCGCCCGTCGAACCCATTCAGCGCTATTGGTGATGACCAGGGAATGAGTTGCTTCGGGGTTTCTGGGTAACGCTTGTAACCGTCCCAGAAGAGACACGAAAACCACGGTCTCGCCAGTTCCAGTTGAAAGAGAGATGCAGATCTTCGTGGAACGTTCCTTGAGCGCGTCTAGGCAGGATTCAAGACGCGCCTTTTTGTAGGGCTGCATCTGTTTCAGCGCGCTGGTGTGAGTGTGGCGGATGTAGGAACCTCAAGATGAACAGCCTCCACCGCATTCGATATGGTTCACGTCAACGTGAATCGTGAACGTGGCCACCGATCCTGCCGGGAACGCAATGCTTGAAACGTTGGCAACGTGCAAAAGGTGAAAGAAAACGATACAACGTGAAAGATGGGGATTTAGACAACACGGGGTACAGATCAAGTGGTGAGCAACGAATAGTGAAACAAAACACAAAGCAATGCACGGTTACGGGAAGTCAACTAGTACGATGGGAACTGTCCTTGGGGAAAAAAGAGGGAGATGAGGGATTGCCACGATATTGAGAGATGCTACGTTTAGGAATGGAACATCTGTCTAGATGGATGGTCGGTTGTATGCGGTAGGACACGTCTGAATAGTCCTCTGGGATGGCATCCGGCACCCTGAACTAAGGCTGGAGAGTTAATAGGCGTAGGAGGCACCACCATTTCAAGGAGCTCACCGTTGGAATCCTATTCGCCAGAGATAACCGGCTTGTTCATTTCCTCCTCGATATCCCGGAGGAGCGCTCTGCAGTCCTCTAGATCTTTGGCAGCCCCAAACCTCTCGTATATATCGGCAGCTCGCAAAGCCTCAGACTTTGCATCTTCGAATCTGTGTTCTCCATACCAAACCCGAGCCTCCAGCTCCATCGCGCGACCCAGACTGTATGGGTCATTGGCCGTGTACGACTTGGCACGTTCAATGTGAATGTGCGCATTACCGAACCCGCCCTGATCGAAAAACAGCTCTGCGAGGGAGTCATGAATCCAAAAGAGCTGGTTGTCCCAGTTGGAAGATGTCGCAATTCCAAGGGCTGTCTCGTAGTGGTTGATGGCCTTCTCTGTCTCGCCCTTGGATCGACATGTATGGCCAAGGACACGGTAACACTCGCAGATGCCGAATTGGTTGTTGATGTTCGATGAGAGATCGATCGCTCGGGATGCAGCCGTTTCCGCAGCGTCGAATTGCTCGTCGTCATACAACAAGAAAGCGAGATTTTGCAAAGTTAGTGCTTGTCCCATTGCGCCATTGTGTCGTTCATAGATTTCCAACGCTTCGTTCGCCTGTGATATCCCTTCCTTGTGAAGGGCTAGGTGCCGGTTTGCCTTGGATAGGAACCTCAATGTTTGAGCAACCTCAAAGTCGTCCTCCCGCTCCCTCCAGAGCCTCAACGTGTGAATCAGGAGTCGTCTACACTCTGCACGATTTCCAACCGAATCAAACAACTGCGAGAGCTGGAACAAGCATTCTGGCTTGGAGGGATGGTTATCCAGGAGCCCTTCGACCTTTGACCCTAATACAACCAGCCGAGGTCTGTGCCAATAGAGGTGTCCCATGAAACGACCACAAGCTAGCCAGACATCATCCGAGTTTGCGTCAACAGATGTCATGACATCCAGCAGGTGCTCGACGTTCACATCCTCTGAAATGATCCACCGCGCCTCCTCGAATCCAGGCTCGTCAGGATCAACTTCAACCGACAATTTGCGGAAGTAATGCCCCTTGGTTGTGTGGAGGAGTGGGGAGAATCCTGGACCCTTCGGGGAAAGGTAGTCCCGGAGTGGCGCCAGCATCGTCACGAAGCCGTTGCTTCGATATGTCAGAGAAAGAAGGCAGAACTTGTCCAGGATCTTCTCTTTGTCCGAGATGGTGGGAAACAACCACTCGAGGTTGCTCTCGTTGACGCCTTGAGGGAAGAACGCAATGACACCAAGCAGGTCATGAGCGTCGGGGCCAAGTTCGATGAACGTCGGTGAAGTGAGCGAAAGATCGATGGCAGCGGCAAGGCTCTTATCGCGCTGCGCACGGAGCACCCCCGTTCGCTGCCTCTCCCATTCCCTGGCCAACCGGCTGGTGTCCCACCTGTTGTGATGTGCGACCGTGGCGAGTAACGTGATCGACAGCGGGTGGAAGTCCAGTTGTCTCAGGATCTTGTTGACCGAATCCGACTGTTCGCCGTTCTCATAGATGCGATAGAATGCGTCTCGTGCGGCCACCATCGACAGCGTTGGAATGTCCAGCCTCTTGCAATCGGGAGGAACAGTGGAGATGCGGGAGGTGATGCAAAGACAGATGTTGCCGATCTGACTCAGTTCCTCGACCACAGCGTCTATCCCCTGAGTGTTCGCCGCCTGAGGGTCGAGAATGGACTCGGCGTTGTCCAGGACGATCATCATCTCTTTCGAAGATAAAAATGGTCGCAGAGGGGCCAAATCCTCGGGATTTTCAACACCCGCGCCAATGACTGTGGACAGCCGGCTGAGGAAATGAGGACATGAGGCGGTGAACTGATCGCAACGGATGAACCGACGGTTGTTTCCAAACCGTTCCTTGATTCGTTCGTCGTGGAGGACGGTGAGAGCGATGGATGTCTTGCCAATTCCGCCAGCGCCGATTAGTGCGATAGGTGTGAGGTTTTGTGTAAACCCGACGATGTTCTCGATCAACTCTTCACGTCCGAAACAGGCCCTCGGCGGTGGGGGAGGCAATTCTCCAGGAGGGACGCTATGTAAAAGTGAGACTGTGGACTCTATGGTGTTCGAGATAACTGACCTGGTCTGAGCCTGGGGCATGGTGAATGTTCTGTTGTTGATGATTAAAAAATTGCGCTCACCGAGTGGTGTTGGCCGTCAGTATCTCCCTGACCCGTCAACGCGTTACGATGCATATCCGCGACCATGATGTGGGTATTGATTACGAGTTCGGTCTGAAAGAGGGACGGTTGGCGATTGCTGAAACGAGCCGACTGAACGTACGTTGAAAACACCGAGGACCCTATCGAGGCCTGATCTCCAGGTGGCGATCACCTCCTTATCGTTCTTTGCGTGTAAGAGTCGAAAGACTGCTTTTCGTTTACGCCGCTTTTCGATCTTCCTCTCGATCTCGGCCACAGTCCTGTAGTTAAGAACTTATTTAGTGGATCGCCCGGCGTATCCATCGCCAGCACAACTCACGTGGTCAATTGTTCGACTGCTTCAAGTACGGACTCGCTGAGCTCATCTGATCGCCTCCCGCTTACCCCCCGGTCGAGGGCCTTACATACATCGGCACAGGATAACCCAAGCTCGATGTAATCCTGTTCGTTGATCATAGAATCCTAGGTAGAGGTGAACCGGAGGCTCATCGTCGCAGAATAGGAGGAAACGTACCGTAATCTTCGCTAGGAGAGCACTGACGGAGCCAAATGCGGCCTTAGCTGATGCAATACTAGACCTCTCCTTCGCAGCGTTCGTGGCCTCCACGGCCGCATTCAGTGACGAGAGAACACCGTCCTGGGATCCTGTATTCATCGTCGAAACTCGAGATAGATGGGAGAAAACGGTGCAGCACACAGGCTGTGAGGAAGAACCCGAATTCTAATAGAGATGAGCGGCCATTTCGATCCGACACGCCTCGTGTGAAAAGAGCCATTTAATGAAGAGAATCGCGTTCGCGTTTGAGATGCGTGTAATTTCCCGGATCGCAGCACCTTCTGTGCTCCTATTCTGCCTCTCGTTCGGGTTGCCCTGGGGAAAAAGAAAGAAAGAAAGAAATACCTCACCCTCCACGGCTGACACGGAGCTGTGCCCGGGACTCTTTCTTGCCTTTTATAATTCGCCTCACCGGTCGCGCCGCCTGAACTACATCACCAAAAACACCTTATGCAATGTATCGAACGATGTCGGAAAAAATACGCATGAGATTGTGGTGTGGTTTTATCGAAGTGCATCGAATCGGCGCAGGGTTTTGTGGAAATGCATCGAACCATCTGCGTGTCCATGGAAACGAGAAAATCGCAAAAAAGCTGTTTCACAGGGTCGCACTAGCTCCTACCGTCGGAATTGCATCTTACACGCTCAGGCTGCCGAAGACCTAGCATTTGTATACAAGGAAACTGGAGGCGGAGGTATGAGGACAGGATTTCATTGCGTCGTCCGTCGAAAGTGAATGAGCGCAACCTAGTTACCCGCCACGATAAACCCGCCCTCAGCGTAAGCCAAGAGACATCCAGTGACCGGGGTAAGTAGAGACCACGAGGAATAGATATATGTATTAGTCCGGGACTACGAGAACAGTCAGAACGGTTACATGGGTGCAGATAGCGGAATTAGGAGAGGTAATAGGCTGTATGAAATCGTGAGTGCGAGACGAGTATCGTTAGTGATTGGTGAGATCTGAGAGGGGGGTGGGTTATGGTTAAGTGGACCTCCAGACGACGGACTGCGAGTCGAAGCTTAGCGCTTAAGCGCTTATCGATCGGTTACCGAAACGAATAAGCCGGGTTCAGCTTGGGGAATGTGGTGTGGTCCTGTTTGATTATACTCGCGTCCGCCACACTTTCTCACCCAGTGACTACTTAGTTACTACGAGGACTGGAACGGCACTTCTTCTTGCATATCCATCGGTCGTCGAAACTCTTCAGGAAACTGTCGTGCAACATGACTATTACTACCGCCCTACGAGGGGCTCTGAACGATGCCATCTCCTCTGGAAAGTTCATCGACGCCAAGATTATCCTGTTCTCACGAAGAGATGGTTCTGGGAGAGTTTGCAAGCCCAAGGCTTTGTACGCAAACAGTCGCATTCTACAGTCGGTCCCCTACTTCAACGATCGTGAGTGTTCGCTGTGTCCCCTCTGTGCTGTGTGAAATGAACCTTCTCCTGGAGTACTCTCTGGCGAATTTTCGGAATCGGAGATCAAGGACTTCTCCGAGACCGTTGACGATGGCGAGTTCGCAGAGGACTACGGCTACTCTTCAGATAGCGACCTTGAAGAGGATTGGGATTTTGAGAGTCCTGCTCCCTCGAATCGCCAGTCACAACCACATCAACCAGATGCCCCCCATGGCCAATACATGGAACACGTTCGGATGGGAAAGGTTATCAAGATTCAAGATGTGGCTTTCATCACGTGCGTGTGACCATAAATTTATTTTCTTGCTCTCTCAACGGGTGAAAGCTTCCAAGCCTTCTTGCTTTATCTATACACCAATTCGATCCAGTTCGCGTCATTTGGATCTAAAGAAAATCGCAAGTCAAGAAGTCCAGAAATCGCCTGGACACCGGAGGGAGAAATACCCAAACCATCACCAAAATCAATCTACAGATTGGCGGACAAGGTTTCCAATTCTCCTTCAGTCCTTGATTCCGATCGTTGATTATTCTGTCCAGTATGACGTTCCAGGACTAAAAAAGGCCGCTTTTAAAAGTATCAGCAGCGGCCTTCAGAAATGTGATATCGTACAAGAAGTTTTCAGTGTATTCACTTCAAGGTGCGCATAAACTGCGTCATTCCTCACATCAATATGGTTGAGGTAGATCCACAGGTACAACGAGATCAGGACCATGGAGGTGAACCACCTGTTAGGCGTCTGGTTGTCGGGAAGTGAGAAAGAATCGAAAGTTGTCCGCGAAAAACTGGAAGAAAAGATAGACAGCTATGCTGCTGGTGAACTGAAACACGCGGTAGACGCCATATCGTCCATATGGGAGATTTCTAGCAAGGGAGAGCAGGAGACCCCCAGCAAGGGAGAACGGAAGACCCCCAGCAAGGGAGAGCGGAAGATCCCCAGCAAGGGAGAACGGGAGATCCCCAGCAAGGGAGAGCCGATACCTTCTGGTTCCGTACCGCAGTCAAAGCCATTCGGATTGTTCTCGTCCTGGTTTTCCTTGTTCGATGATAGTGATATAAAGTTTGTGGGGTGCAACATGCGACCTTCGTTAGTTAAGTCGATCAAAGAGGGTTTCCTCCTTGATCAAAAGTGTTGGGCCAGGCGATCACAAGATGGGGTGATAGAGCCAATCTACTTCTCCAGCGCTATCACTGGGGCTGAGTTACAGGGTTTAGACACACGTGAGTCACCGCGTCCTGGCGTTGCTTGGGTACTGAGTTGCGCAGTGTTCAGACGTCACCTAGGACGTGAAGGCCATCTCTACGGGAACGACGAAGATGAATACATCGAAGACAGCGATTATGAAAACGAACCTGAATCGGCCGGTGGACCGGTTTCTCAAAATACCGAGGTTAATTCCGACGAACAAAAGCGGGAACGGAAACTGCTTTCTGTCCTCAAATTTGGGTCATCGGTCGCGTCAGTGTAGCATTCCTAGGGTTGTGGAATACTGCCGGTCGTCGGCGCGTTTGCTGATATTCGCATAGGTGGAAATCCCTATTTTTCTATCTCATGACGGGAGAAATTCGGTTCGCCCCTCTCAAGTCACAGGGTATAGAGTACCGATCAAAATGGTCGCTGGAAAATGTGGTACCGGGCTCACCAGCACCTTGTTCGCCGAAGACAATCTACCTGCTCGCGAAAAAGGTGAATTAATTTACGGCTATTCTTCAGATCACTGTCACATGATAACCCCTATGCGTAGCTCTCGTGGAAAAATGGGGCAGCCAGTCGAACACTCAGCGACCTAGCATTAAAAGACATCGAAGCAAAACTTACAGAGGAAACTGTTGCGACTGAGACTTTTTCGAATTTCGCAGCTCAGTGAGTATCGAATCGGGCTCGTACCACTCGCCGTATCCTCAGATCAATTAATAGACACCCCGAAATCATGGTAATGGGGTGGAAGCATCTGGGCACAGACCTGAAGACCGGGAGAACAGCAACGTCCGTCTTGAACCTCATCAAAGGTATGCAAGACGGAGATGCGGTACACCGGGCCGAAGCCTTGAAGTTTGGATTGTACAACGCTCTTCGACAGAAGGACCCTGCTAAAAGTACTCTTGCGCTGCTGCGGTGCACTGACGAAAAATGTTCGGCAAGCAATGATCCCGTCTCCTACGACACTCTAGGGGGAAAGATTGGTTGCCCGAAACATCGGTCTGACACTCGGCGTATGAAGTGTTCCGAATGTGGCCGTGCACGGGTGGATCACTGCGTTTGGTGTAAAGGTTGCCAGAGGTTGTTTGAGTGATGGGCTTTTCTAATGTGCGTTCCCACAATACGACCGCGTCTTACGACAACTTCGACTCAAAAATGATGGACAGAAGTTTCCCAATTATCGTAGATGCAGTGTTAAAAACCCTTGGCTCAGTTTGCAACTATAACGCACTCGATATACACTTGTCAGCGTTATACTACCCTGTCGATCTCGTTTTCGCTCCGAATTGTATCTTATCGAACTATCTTCCTCCGAATCCTGTACATCGCTCGTCGAGTCACGGCCCACGATATCAGTATATTTTTCGTTAGCGATCGCCAGCGGCAGAATGCGGCCTGCTTGAAGAGATTAGGTGAACCTTGGATCGGCAGAACTCAGACACGGCGGGTCGCGCGTCTCCGTTGGGACACAACCACCTCTCAAAGATCTACCATCCCAATACCATCCTGAAACTGCTCCCCCATATTTTGACCAGCAACTGGGAAATGGCGTTGTATGCATGTGACAAACTGATAGTCGGTTATTCTACTGGAGTATGTTCAGCCGACGGTGGGGCGATGTGTAGTGGCCTCTACAGAACGATGAAGGCCGTCTATTGGTTTTCCTTGTGCTTCCCTTAACGGCCTGGATCGAGGAGTGCCCCACTGATACTGGCACCTGCCGTCGTCTTCTTGAATTACACGCATGCTTCACCGGAAGTATTGGGCAAGGCGATCGCGAGGGAGGAGCATATTTCCTATCTATTTTCCCGGGGCAGTGCTTGGCTCGTTCGCCTCCCAGTATGTGCCGAACGGTACCCAAACCAATTACTAGGTCCTAAACCTAGATGATGGTAGGCATTCCGAGATCGTGGCAATGGGGTGGAAGCATTTAGATGCTGAACTGAACACAGGGAAGGCAAGTGCATCCATCCGGGAGATCATCCGGGGGATCGCGGGGAGCGGTGCAACGCACCGGGCCGATGCGTTGAAGTTTGGATTGTACGGCGCTCTCCATCAGAAGAGGGCTGTAAATCACCCCTTCGCACGGCTGTGATGTCCTGATACACGTTGCCCGGCACATCAACATCGTATCTCCTACCTCACTCTGGGGAACAACACCGACTGCAGGCCCGAACATATCAATGCGCCTGGTGTAAGGACCGTCGAAGGGCGTTCAGGTGACGGGCTGTTTGTTGAGTTAGGGGTACGTTTCGTAACAGCCAGATCTTGAAATGAAAAACCAGAAGTTTCCCGTTCAACCTGACTGGATGCCAGTCCTTTAATACACGGGCCCGGTCTGAAACTTTGATATGCTGGATACACAGTTGATGGCATCATACCGTTTCAACAACCCTGTTCTCGCCCCCGAACGCATCGTGTTGAACTATCTTCCTAAACTTTCCCTGCATCCAAATCCTGTACATCTTCAGCTGTCGCTTCCGGTTCACGAGCAAGCGCCTGTCCGGGGCCAACACCACAACCTCGAACAACGGGTGTGGGATGTCCAGGAAGGCTTGAGATTTGAAGTTTGGATGAAGGGCCCCAAACTTCGCTCTTGGGTCGGAATAATCAGGGGGCGATGGAGGACGTTCGCCCGCGGAGTCTTCGTGGCCCGCTAGTCTAGAAATATTACCCCACGTCAACACCGAAAAATGTGGTACGAAAGCGTGACTGACTCCGAGGTTACTGGTGGATCTGATTGGGTCATCGACTCCAGGGGAGTCTCGATCGCAGGCGTAACATCCTTCGACGGCGTTTCCACGTCTCTTTCCAGTTCTTCAACGACTACCGGCTGTGCGCTGATCGTGTAACTCTCTGGAGGAGCGGAGGCACCGGAGAATAGCAGCGCTAGTTCGTCTGTGATACACGAGTGGGTGTTGAGTGTACATCGGAAGTGAGTAGGGGTCGCTTCCTACCTGTCTCGAAGAAGTAGACGCGGGTTTTGTCACCTCGGATGTAAAAATTATCCTCAAGCAATCGCTTCGTCTTGAATCGCAATTGGGCGAGATCGTGGCGTCCGTAATCTCGAAGGAGCAACAGCCCCCCAGGTTTTAGCATCTGTGTCGTGGTGTGTCAAGCCCTACTCGGAGATCAATAGGACATAAACCCAACCCTATGAACGTTCTTCATGGCATTAAACCATTCATTCGGGTGCAGCGCACTAAGAACAAAGATGAACACTGCAATGTCCACACTTTCCGGCTCCAAATCCCCGGGTAACTGATCAGACGACAAGTCCCAGACACCTGCTTTGATATCGCCCATCGGAGGTGACTCATACGCAGGATTACGCTGGTACATTCATGAACACGTCCGTCAAGACACTCAGGATATACCATACCTGGACTAATTTGACGGCGTGCGGAGAGTAGTCGTATGCGCGGAGACTCAAATGAGGATTCTTGTTCATCGCCAGCAGAGGGAATACCGTGTTTCCGGCTCCTGTGTACGTCTGTTGTGAGCATACACAAATCGGTAGATTGGAGGTACTGACCACACCCGATCTCTGCTACTGTCATTGGGCCCGCCTATCAGACGGCGAGTTAGATGATGAGGTTCAAAGACTAAAGCGATGTGACGTACATCAGCTGTTGTGGCAGCTACTGCTTCAGGGAATTCGATGCTTAACCTGCAGGGCAACGCCAACCAATTAATACGAGGGGAGACGGATAGGTTCGATTGTATGCACCAGTTACGATCCCGGAAGAAGTTGTTGGCATTGTTCTTGTAGAAATTATCCCTAGATTTCCGGATGTTCAAACTCAAGGTTTGCGGGTTCATGTCTAAGAAACGTACCAATTCCTGGAAGGTTTTGCGTTGATCTTTGCTTTCTCTTCCTCAGAAACCGGTAAGGATCGTTGTTTAGCCATTGCAGCTACTACGATCTCATCTTGGTCATCCGGAGGAGGAACACGATCCCAGGCGTTGTGACTCCATACGTCTTGGCCATCCGTCAAGAATCTGTCCTTGAGAGAGATGGTGAAGTTAAGCTGAAGAGGCTTTGCAGAGCAAGACCATCAGCCACTTACCTTGAACCAAATGGCGCCCTGTGTTTTGGTTCCACCTCCTTCTCGTTGAGAGTCAAAGCAGATGTTGTGGCTTCGAGACCGTGGTCGCCTGTCATCGCCGCCGTCGTCGACTCACTCATTCTTCAACTTGCAAAAGGTGAGGATCAAAAATGATCGGATTCCCGTCCTTCCACCTCTGGACCCCACAAAGACGGGGGCGAGTTTCTCCTCTATAAATGACAAGCGCGTAGGCGTGTGCTGCCGAAACGCTCGCAAGTCTTGTTGACGAGCTACTTCGGTCCGTAAAGTCATGGAATCTGACACGGCAGCTTCCAGCCCTCCGCGATACCCGGTTCTTCCCCCGTTCCGTCTGGCTTATGAGATTCCGTTCAGACTGACTCTAAACACGACCAAACCACTCCTGTGCGTACTTAAGGCCGCCACCCTGGTCTCCTCCTGTCTCTCCAAGGTTCTCCCTCTACTTCCACCTTCTCTCAGTCCTGGTGACCCTACCTTCGCTTCTCCTTCCTGTCTTCATTTGCTTCACATCATCCTATCGCTTCATCTTTGCGACTGGTCGCATTTCGCTTTGCTTTAGTTTCGACTGCCCGACATGGTTCTCCTTACCCCTAAGTTTGTGTTCGTCGCCATCTTGGCTTCTTTGACTGCTTTCTCCCTCGCTCCTACCGTCGATGCCGCCGCAATTGCCATGCGTCGTAGTCTTCAGCACCATCCTTCCGACCCATCAGAGGCATGGTCCAGCTCTTCATTGAATCACGCCAATCACCCGGTGCTCTCTCTTCCGGCTCGCCTTACGCCTGCTTCTGGCAAGCAGGCACAAGATAGGGGTGGGGAGCATTCGAGAGCAAGTCCCAAGGTAACGTACACATCACTGATATTCTTAGCTCCAGTATGGACCGACCGTTGACCGTGCTTCGCTTTCCTATACAGAGGCAGAGCCCGCGCGATTTCTTCGCTGCGCAGCGCCGTTTCTTCTCCCCCGAAGACCTACCTCCTCTCTTGACGCGGCGAGATTACCCGCATCACAAGCCCCATCAATCGCATGAGCATGGCCCTCCCCCAGCGGCAATACAGCAAGTGACACAGGAAGAACATGGGACGGGACCTTTCGTTCATGTCAATGGGGCGAACAGTCACGTCGCTTTCGACCGTCGTACCCCAGCTCCCGTCCCGGATCCGCGCCACCGCCACCATCACGACGATCATCATCACGGTTCAAAGCACACCGACGACGTTGTAGTTATCGAAGGAGATAATGACAATGTTCACATCGGTCGACGATCCCCGTTGCCCGACCCCCGTCATCACCATCACCACCACCATCACCATAGGATGCACTCTGCAGGAAACGCCATGACCTCTACGAAGGAGGACAACGATCTTGGTCGTCGTTCACCTGACCCGAGGCATGACGATCATCGACATCACCGCCACCACAATCACCATGGGCACCCTAAGGGACATGGTGGAGACAAGGTGATCATTAAGGGTGACGACAATAACGTCAGCGTGCACGCTCGGTCTCAAGCTGCTCGCCATCAGGATCACGATCATTCCCAGGAGTACGCTGAGACAGCTACCCACGGAAGACACCAACACCACGTTCACACTCGGAAGTATATTCCTCGCCACCAACCTCATCACAGTGGATCGTCAGCCGACCACGTTGAGTATAGCAAATCGTCTCACCACGGCGGTCAGGATCGGACTGAGAAGCACCCTCGTTCAGTTTTGATCAACAGCGTGGAAGGCGAGGAGAAGTATCTCGTGCCGGATGACTATCACGGTCAGAGGGTCACTGTGATTGAGGGAGATGGAATTTCGAAGGTCCTGACCAAGGCCAAGCGAGGGAATCCCGGGATTGAAGGCGTTCCTGGATCTGTTGAAATCATGGTACGGTTCCTTTTTTTATCCTTCACACATCCTGCTCAGCGCTGCCCCCCATCTCACATCATACAGAGTCAGTCGACCAAGTCAGAGGATGGTCAGCGGATCGCCTCGCTTGTCCTTGTTCACCCGGATAGCACAATGGCCGAGTTCGGGGACAGCACGTTCATCCTCAATGCCTCGGAGAGCAACAACACCCAGCTTTACTTGGTGGCCCTAAACACGACGAATTCCGGAGTGCAAGGCGAAGACATTCCTGTTGCTTTGAAAGTTCCCGTGTTCAACCCAGACTCGGCCTCGATGGAAGGGTACTGTGCGACTTACGACCCTCAACCTCCTGCTCCTGCCCCGCTTTCTGCTGAGCCATGTTTCTATGATGAGCCTACTGGACCGCACAAGAGCCAGGTGTTTGCGTACACTCCCTCGACGAGCGTTATCCGACCGATGTGGTTCAGCGGCGAGACTGACGATGAGGATTCCCTTGATGACCCTAGCTCAAACTCGACTGGCAAACCTGATGCGACCGTGGATCCCAAGACACCTCTAAGCGGCGACATGACGAGCATTACCGACATCGGAGACTTTGGGAATTCGACTGCACCTGCATCATCTATCGCTTCGTTCGATAACTCGACTGGGATCGATGAAGGACTCACTGGCTCTGGCTCTGGGAACGATTCTATGATTCCGAGTGCTGATGACTTTGCTGCGAAGGCTCGGAATGTGACGTTGATCTTCACGCCCGCTGCTCCGATAATCCCTGCGGACTCGAGAACATCGCCTGAGGACCTTCCTGACTTAGATGAGACCCCGCTAGGCAACAACAATAGCACCGATACGGACACCTCGACTAGTCCTTTGACTTCGAACGCCTCTGGTCACTTCAACAACACCGAAACCGGTTGGACTGGTTCTTCGGATGACGGTGGACCCCCAGCTGCTTCGATGCCTTTGCCTCACTCGGTTCCATCGCAGACTGTGTCACCAGCTGCCATCCCCAGCGAGTCGGGTACGCCGGGCGAGGGCAAAGACTTGAACGTTGTCATGGTTGGTGTCGCTAGGGACGATCCTTCTGCGGGTGTTGGAGCTCAAGACACAAGTATGAAAGCAGTCAGCACAGCTCCATACAAGTGGAAGTTCGATCGCGAACATTCATAGATACGGGATTATTGTTTTTGTTGGAAGTTTCGACATTCGTTGTTTACGTTGTTTTGCTCTCTCTCTCCATTTGGCTTGTAACAATAGGCGTTTCGTTTGTATGTTGCTTGGTGTCTCGCGTCCCGTTATTCCTGTAGACTGTATGCTGGTTATACATTCGTGCGGCAACTGAAGTGAAAAATTTTGAACAAAGCGCCTAGGATATTGAGTGGGGTGAGATAGATTAGTACGCCGTGGAAAAATCCACCGCTCATACCCACCCTTATTAGAGTTCGAGTGGGTTCACGACAGAGGACCACTCGTGCTTGGTAATCACATAGGCTCGTCGAACCCGCTCCGATCGGCGGGGTTGGAATGTTGGCGCTCGCGGATGCAGATGACTTGAATGAGTTTGGCCGCAGTATCAGATCTTCGCCGTGATCCATCTGTTTATGTTTGGTGTATGAGGGTGGTAGGGTGTATTGGACCCTTATGGACTACGTTACGGAGGCGCGCTCCGATTGCAGGTGTCCGTATTGAGAATATTCCTCTGCTGGGGTTTCACTACGATGGCGACTGAGGTGGAACGTTCCGTCAACAGACCGGCACGCCAGCGCTTGAACGGCGCCGGGACCGGTCCCGTCGGCATCTGACTCCTGACTGCCAGGCCTGCCAATGCCATGTCCACCCAAGCGATCGGATTGACTTTGGAAGGAGGGATATGGAACACGTCGTCCGTATCCCCCAACCCCTGGTTTCATTTCCCAAAAGGGATGTTTCCTGCGAACTACAAATTGGACCCTGGGGAGAATGCAGGGACGCTTAGAACGATATTGCTCGGGGATTTGCGAATGAGGACGTCCTAGTCTCGGATGGTTGTGAGTATGGAGCAGGGGTGGGGATGTGACACCGGGTCGGAAGAAGTCGGTGGTCGTCAAAAAGAAGAGTTACAGATTCGAAAAGTGATGAAAAGATTGAGATTGTTTGGGCGGATAAGTTTCCAGTTGTCCGTATGTTTTCCAGGCACGAGGGAGTCATCGCCACTTGGCCACGTAAAGAAAGAAAAAAGTCTTCGAAAGATGTTGATGCAGATGCATGAATTAATCACCACTACACTCACTTACACTTCGGCCTTTCTCCATAGAGCCCACTTGATCTCCGAGCATCTGAAAACCTTTGTGCGAGCTTACTCTTCCCACAGTTTGTATCTCTCTTTGTCCCTTGACCGCCGTCACGGGGCCACATCATTCCAGGGAGGAACGCCTGCCGCCCATCGGAATTCAGAGCGCTCTTCTGGGTTTTTTGGTGCGATAGATACACACCTTCCACCGGCCGGAGTTTCGAAACCCCCCGGTTGCTTTGGGATCAAACGCGAGGCTTGTATCAGCGCTGTCCCAGTGAAGCGCCCACACTGTAATTAGCTGTGCCATGTCGACGACACCGACGAGAAACAACCGCGGTAGGGCCCCCAATTCATTTCAGGACCTGGAACGCCATCATTATACACCCCGATTATAAGATCATATAAAGTCACCCACATCGGCCGCTCAGCCCATTCCGACGATTCCCTCAATCCCTGCACACCATCCCTCCCCCATCCCTCCCCCACAACCTCTCCCATGCGATCGAGTTCAGACGTGAGAGGCTCTTCAATCCTGAAATCAATGCCTCCCGAGGAGGTTCAAATAAAACGCTCGCGAGGTGAACTCTCCTGCGCAGAGTGCAGAAGGTGCGCTGCCGTCTCTCCTCCGTTCCATCAGCCGTCGTGATCGTTAACCGCAAATTGCCTTTAGGTGTAGGATACGCTGTGATAGAAAGGTTCGCTTTGTCGTGTTAATCGCTGAAGAGCCAACCTGATTATCCACCCCCACAGGTCCCATGTGGGTCGTGCGTACGAAGAGGTTGTGTTTCGCTTTGTAAGTTCCGCAGTTTCTCTGCTATATCCCAACCGCTGATCACTTTGCCACAGGTCCCAACGGTGAGTTCATCACGGGGAGGATGACCAGGTTTGAGGAACGATCTGACGATCAGGCTTTAGGTTCGTTACGCGCCGGTCAGGGCTCTCGGTGAGTGTGTATCCCTCTGGAACATATCCTTGTTTGACCGAATAGCCCCAGATTCGTCCTCGCCGACACGGAAGAACTTCACGGTCAGATCACTCAGATGAGCCAGCGGATACGGCAACTCGAAGACGCGCTATCCGTTGCTCACAGCTCCGATGTCCACGGCGATCGACACCCACTCCTGCATGACGAATTACTTGGCATTAAGTTTGGCTCTGGTCCTCGGAGCGTCAGCGAGGATAATGACGACCAATTCACACTATCTTTCGGGACGCTCGCAATAACCGATTCGGGGGGTTCGAGTTACTTCGGGGTCTCTGCTGGTGCCCTCGTGAGTCATGGCGACGCGTAGCGCCTAAGATAGTATGGAAATTAATTACGTGTAGGCCAAGCCATTCGCTGAGCAAGCATTGTCAAGCACTTCAACGGGTCGCTCCACGTTTCCTCCACACGACCTCTGGAACCGCAATTCGCGGGGCCAATCAGAATTACCCGAAGACGTCGTGGCGGACCTTCGACACGCTCTACCTTTACACTCTCAAGCGATCCATTTATGCGAGCTGTACTCAACAAAGTACAGATTCCAGCCCATTCAAATAGGTGATCTCATGGACGAAGTCCTCCCGTTCGTTTACGAGGGTGACTTGATGAGATCACCTCACAAAGCTGCCGTGTTGTACTTTGTATTTGCAGCCGGGTCTCTTATGGATCCTAACCTCCCTCCACGTAATTCCAAAGCACAGGCGTTCTGCGAATTGGGGTTGAAGGCCTTGGATCTACGGAGCATCTCCACCGCGGCAGAACTCGACACGGTGATTGCGATCTCGCTCCTCGCATCGTACCATGGAAACCTTGGGACGGAAAACTGCTTGGAGACTGCTTGGGACGAGATGTCTCTGGCCATCAAGGTTGCGCAAAAGGTGGGTGATTCGTTTCTTTTTCTCCACCCCTTCCAATGAATGTCGATCACTGACTTGAAAATATCTGTGTGTTCAGATCGGCCTGCGTAAGTTGCTCCGTTCCAATGTTACCGCGGATCCCCAATACTCCCATGATTACCACAACTCATGCTCGTGTTTTTTTTCCGTGTCCCATTCAGATCGGGAGGCTTCCCGATGGAACCTTGACCCTCAACAAGTTCAGAAAAGGAGAAGGCTCTTTTGGGAACTGATGTTCCAAGATGGCGTTCGTGTGAGTGGTGGATTCCTGACAACACGACCCCTTTGTTCCACGAGGAACTCATTGTTTGCTTCCTGCTTACTCAATAGTCATTATCTCTTGGCCGGCCCCCGACGATGTCCCTGAAATGGGTAGACTGCGATCTGCCTGCTCCAGAGGAACGGACCCCGGAACAAATACGTAAGCGTCCATACGTTTCCTCATTTCGCCCTCCTAATCGCCCACTCTCATTGGTCCTCCCTCGACGAAACGATACAGTCGCGACTTTCCAATATTCCATAACCAAGGAAGTCATATGGCCTCTGATGGAGTTGATGGAATCAACCTCGCCGTCGAGCTACAACGCGGTGCTCGAATTGGACAAGAAAATTCGCGATTTGAGCTCCGCGATAAACATTTACGAGGACGACCAGTTCAATGCTACTGCGGCCACGTTGGAATGGAACTGCATATTGAGCGCAAATGCCAGACAGGCCAGTGAGTATCTCTCCTCCCATTATGGTCTGGTTTCTATCTGCATTTCTATTCTGTTCTCGTTCTCATTTGGCCGAGCACGTTGGAGATATCGGCCTCTGGCACAAACACATGCGTGTTGAGCGGCCATCCCATCGTTCCCTTTTTACATTGCAATCTGAATTGCGATATCGT
>MU118061.1:68518-88046 GCA_014904855.1 Thelephora ganbajun
TTCCCTCAAGGCATCAACGAGGACAACCTGGACTGGTTATTTCCCGCCATCCCGGACAAAGAGAAGATCCTGGACGGATTCTGCCTTCTTTCTCTGACGTATCAAAGCAACGGCTTCGTCACGATGTTGGCACCGCTCCGAGACTACCTTTCCCCGAAGGGTCCAGGATTCTCCCCACTCCTCCACACGACCAAGGAGCATTACTTCCGCAAATTGTCGGTTTTTGTTAATCCTGGCGAGCCCGGGTTCGAGGAGGCGCGGTGGATCATTTCGGAGGACATAAACGTCGAGCACCTGCTGGACGTCATGACACCTGTTGACGCAAACTCGGGTGATGTCTGGCTAGCCTGTGCTCATTTCATGGAACACCTCTACTGGCATAGACGTCGGCTGGTTGTGTTAGGGCCAAAGGTCGAGGGACTCGCGGATATCCATCCCTCCAAGCCAGGATGCTTGTTCCAGCTTTCGCGGTTGTTTGGGTCGGTTGGAAATCATCCAGAGCACAAACGACTCCTCACTCACACCTTGAAGCTCTTCAGGGAGCAGGGGAACGACCTTAAGGTTGCTGAAACATTGGGGTTCCTATCCGTTGCAAACCGGTACCTAGTCCTTTACGAGGAAGGAATATCACAGGGAATCGAAGCGTTGGAAATCTACGAACGACACAATCACGTATTGGGACAAGCACAAACTTTGCAGAATCTCGCTTTCTTGTTGTATGCCAACAAGCAATTCGACGCCGCGGAAACAGCTGCATCCCGAGCGATCGATCTCTCATCAAAAATCAACAACCAATCTAGCATCTGCGAATGTCACCGTGTCCTTGGCAACACATGTCGATCCAAGGGCGAGATGGAAAAGGCCATCAACCACTACGAGACAGCCCTTGAAATTGCGTCATCTTCCAGCTGGGACTACCAGCTGTTTTGGAATCATTACGAGCTCGCACAACTGTTTTTCGGTCAAGGCAGGTTCGGTGATACACACGTACACATTGAACGTGCCAAGTCATACACGGTCAATGATCCATACAATCTAGGTCGCGCGATGGAGCTGGAGGCTTGGGTTTGGCATAAAGAACGCAGGTTCGAAGATGCAAAGTCTGAGGCTCTACGCGCTGCCGACCTTTACGAGAGGCTTGGGGCCTCAGTAGATCTAGAACACTGTAGAGCGGTCCTCCGGATCATCGAAGGGGGAATGAACGAGCAGCCTACTTCTGGTGAATAGGATTCTAACGGTGAGTTCTATGAAACGGCACCACATCCTACGCCTGTTAACTCTTCAGTCTCAGCATGGGATACTGGATGCCATCTCACAAGTCTGTTCAGATGTGCCCTTTCGTGAACAACTGATCCTGTGTCTGGATGGGTGTTCCATTCCTGGATGTATTGTCCCTCATTACCGCTCCCCGTTATCTCTTTTTTCCCAAGAACATTTTCCGTTGTGCTGGTTGACCTCCTGTAGCTGCACGTTATCCTGTGTTTTGTTCCACCACTTGTTGATACCACTTTGTCCGTGTTGTCTAAACCCCCATCTCTCATGTTGTATCTTTCCTTTCACTTTTTGTGTGTTGCAGAGCGCCCATGATTTTCAGACGTTCGGTCTGCCATGTGATGGCCGACATTCTTGATGGTATTCCCAGACCAGAATCCAATATTCAGCCCAGAGATTTTAATGATTCCTTACAATAAGTTCTCTACGCAAAGGCTTTGCATGTTGCCATCGTTTTAAGCATTGTGTTGTTCTCGACAGGATCGGTGGCCACACTCACGATTCACCTTGACATGAACCATATCAAATGTGGTGGGGACTATTCATCCTGAGGCCCCTATATCTCCGCCATGCTCCTTGTGCCAGCATGCTGAAACAGATGCGGCCCTACCAAGAGACTGGCATGTCTTGAATCCCGCCTAGACGCGCTCAAGGAGGGTTCCACGAAGGTCGGGGATCCCTTTCCCAACCCTCCGGACTTCCAACCCGTTCCCTAGTCATCGTCAGTAGCGTCGAGCTGGCTCGACAGGCGACGGATCTCGATCAGGTACGAAAGCTCTTTGCCCACTGGACAGTGAAAATCGAACAAGGAACACACCAATATACCGCCTCTGGGCGCTAACGTGTGCGTAATGTTTATCTCACTTTAGCACCAACACCGATACGGTGCGTCTCCAGCGCCGTCGCGACATACCAGAAATTGCTCAGGGTTCATGCACATGTTCCACGATTACGGAGGTTTGATAATCCGACAAGGCTGAAGACCATTATCGTAGATGAGGCACATCACGCCGCCGCACCCTCTTATCATCACATCCCTTCTCACTTCAACTCGAGTATCAAGAATCCGCATGCTGTCAAAGGCGCTGAAGACGATGCTGTGAATTCGACAGTCACTCCCGCTAAACAAAGTATACTGACTATCGGTTTCTCCGCCACGTTCAGTCTCTACGGTGGGCTCGCGTTGGGTTCTGTTTTTGACCGGACTGCGTACCGCCGGGACTTTTTGGATGCGATCAAAGAGCAATGATCGTAGCTTTGATTCATACTGACACAGATCTCAGGGATAGGTTACACAATGTACGATTTACTTGTGCTCAGGTAGGTATAAATCTCAAGGTGACCGCGATTTCACCACTGGGGACTACAAAGCTGCAGACGTCCGTAGATGACATGCGCGCGGGGGCGTTGACGGTTGGAGATAGGTTTCTGTGAGCATATGCGTGCGCACGTGTGATATGCGTTGGCAGAGAGGGACACGGAGAAAGGGGGGTGGGTGGAATGCAGAGTTAACGGGCAGTAAGATACGAAAGAAGGATTTAAGAGGAGGGAGTAATTGTATGGAGGTAAGGATTACAGTTTCGCCAGAACCTCAAGCTTTCAAGTCCTATATAGGAGGATATCTCAAGTCAGACGAAATGAAGAAGCTTTGACGGGTGGTAAGCAAAGAGTAGCAAAGGAGAGAAGACAAGGAGGATAGGGAGAGACTGAGGACGAGTGAGCGAGCGTGTGTGATGCGGGGAGACTATATGAAAAACGAAACAAATGGCTTTGGTACGGGGGGGGATGCAACTAATTTTCCGTGATTAGCTGAGCGAGAGTGGCTAGGGAAACACGGTAGGAAAGGGGGGAAAGAAAACCCGTATGAACAGTCAAAAGGGCAAAGAGGGAGAGAAGACAGTGATACAGTACACAGCAAGCGCAATGAGAGGGGTCGTCCTAGTTGGACGCGTAGGATCGGGTGGGGTGGTATCGATGAAGGCAAAGCAAGCGGAACGTAGGAGGAAGAAGGTAGAGGGAATAATTCAGAATCCAGAGGGCGGTAGGTCGGAGTGGAAGACAGCGGGGAATAGTTTCAGAGGAGCGAAAGGGGAATGAGATTTCCCACATGGTCATCAATGTGGCGTAGGCAGCGAAGACAATAACCTCGATCTCGCCCTCGAGGATTGACTAGGTAACTCCGGTTCTGGCGACTCGGAAGGTCTCCTCGAACACCCGTTGATTGTTACTGCCGTGTACCCTGACCAGGGCAGGCATAGGGGGATCGCCTCGTCTGATGGCTGTGGAGTGGCCGGTCTCGAAAGCTCCAAGAACGAGTTATTAGAAGGGTTATGGATAGGTGTTACGGATAGTCACTCAATGATCCAAAAAGCCCGGAGGTACCCTCGCTGTTCAAAACATTCACCATGAAGAAAAAAGAGATCAAACACACCGCACACTGCACAAGGCGGGATAATATCAAGGCCCAAAGCCCAAGGTCTGAACAACCTCTGCTCGATTTCACCGCTCCTAAACTTCCTCCCAGCCCGGCTAAATTGCCTGCCCTCTCCAACGGTGTCCAATATTGGCCTACCAGGACTCGCTCGCGTCCGTAACGCTGGTCTGGCTCCTGCTTCTCTGGATTATCTCTTCGACTCTGTCCAATGCCGAGTGTCGAGCGTAGAACCTTTCAGCTGGGGTTCTCTTCGGCGGAGGGTCACCGGGGAACTTGGAGATGGACAACCGCGACTTTCCGATATTCCGTAACCAAAGAGGTCATACGGCCTCTGATGGAGTTGATGAAACCGACCTCGCCATTGAGCTACAACGCGGTGCTCGAATTGGACAAGAAAATTCGCGATTTGAGCTCCGCGATAAACATTTACGAGGACGACCAGTTCAATGCTACTGCGGCCACGTTGGAATGGAACTGCATATTGAGCGCAAATGCCAGGCAGGCCAGTGAGTATCTCTCCTCCCATTATGATCTGATTTCTATCTCTATCTCTATTCTATTCTCGTTCTCATTTGGTCGTGCACATTGGAGATATCGGTCTCTGGCACAAACACATGCGCGTTGAGCGGCCATCGCATCGTTCCCTTTTTACATTGCGATATCGTGTTGAATTTAAATGAGACCAAACGAACTTTCTGACCGTGTTCGTTTCGTTCTGGGTTTTAATCAGCTTTGCTATGGATACACCACCCATTCCTCGCCATGGCGCTTCTGAAGCACCCTGAGAATCCGTTTGAATCGATTTATTCTCCATCCGTGCTCGCCGCACAAAACTCGGCCTCCTTCACAATCCGGACCACCGCGCGGTATCTGGACAAAGCCCCGGAATCAACCTTGAGGTGTTGGGACGTTTGGATCAATTTCCCTAGTGCTGCTGTAAGTAAATCCGCCGATGCTCTTGCGCTTCTCGGGTACAGGGTACTGAGCGAACCAATCCCATCTCTGTCCCGGCTTTCGGTTATTTTAGATTGCCACTGCTTCGATCGCGATACATGCGTCGAATATGCCATCCAGCGCGATGAGCGACTTGGATCTTGCGATCAGAATCCTGGAGAGAGGCACGGATTGCTCGTGGAACGCAAGGGTAGCGCCGGTGAGTGGATGAAAACCTTACAACGATCCGCGCCTGCCGAATCTGACAATCGTGCTTGCCTTTTGTCTCATACAGCATCATTCAATGTGTATATGTTTCCTCCACTTTCATTGGTTTCTTCCTCACTTTAGGCGTTTGTTTAGCGATGCGACGAGTGCTACATCTAAGAATGGTCTTTCAATATGTCACGCTCGAAGTCGCTCTTTGCCTACCATATCGAAGCACTTATTCCTCCGTCACCTGGAGCAGCGAACGCTTCGCAGACACCTCAAAAATTCAGTGGGGATAAGGACGTGCAGTTCTTTACCGTCGGGAACCTTGGTGGTAGGACGTTGGTCATTTATATGAAGAAGAATGTAGGTGGTTCCAGGCTTTCCAGGATCCCTGCCACCTGACCAGGTATCTCTTCCAGCTCGACAGTGTATTCCGAGTCCTCGAATCGGTTATTGGAAAGACAAACAAGAAGACGAAAGCCCAACCTCCGATTGGTCGACGTTCGGTCTACGGTCTCAACGGTCGGAATGACTCCGCGTTCATCATGCGGGTTTCACATGACCCCTCCGGTTTCTGGAGAGCCTAATTGACTGTTTTCGAGCCTTCTTGCCCTCGGATTCGTCCGACTTGCTGTTCCTGAAAGCAAGGATCGTAATCCTGTGTAGCAAAGGTTTCGACATCGTGGATCTCTCAAAGTCAGTCGTCTCTTCGCATGGACGGAGAATGCCTCTATTGACACCTACTTAGTTTCAAGAGCATCACCATTCCTCAGAAGGGAGACCCTCGGTCGGAGAAGCTTGCAATGACGTGCGAGTTGTGTAGGCCCATGGGTATGTTCAAGTTGAACAGAGACGAGTTCCTGCTCTGCTACGATGGTATGTGTTGTCTGGAGGGCCCGAAAGTAGTGCGAGCTAACGACGTTGATAGAGTTCGGGCTGTATGTCGACATCGTATAGGTACAGTCGAGTGGGAAGGGGCGGCAGAGCGGGTGGCCTGGCACCCGCCCTACACCCTCCCCTTCGACAGCCGATTCATCGAAATCCGACACGTAGAGACCGGTCGCCTGGTTCAAATCGTCTCCGGAAACGACATGCGATGGATCTGGGACGGGTGGGGCACGAACCACTCTCAAGCCGTCTCGGAAGGATCTTGAGACGAGATCTTTTCGCAGGAACCCAGGGTACATGGGGTGATGAACATGGAAGCTCCTCAACATGTGTTCGAGTTGATCCCGACGGTTCCGTTGTTCTTGCCTGGGTCGCTGGCTTCACCCTTGCACGCGTCGTACTTTAATCGGCAGTTGAATTCGCCGCCACATTCTCCCAAGCTGAACCCGGCGTATTCGTTTCGGTGATCGATAACTTAAACTTCCACTCGCGGTCCGCCGTCTGGAGGTCCACTCTTTCACACTTACAGGCAGGCATCCACCACTCAAATGACCACCCATAATTTTCTCGCGACACGCTTGTCCGCCCGCTTAGATATTTGACCGGTAGCCACTATACAACTTGGCATTTCGCTCATTATAAGGATTTCTTGATATCTCGAGAAATGCGGTTGCAGCAACCAATCCGCGTGTTGCTCGGGGGTGTCACGTTTACCACCCAACGAGCCGCCCATAAAAGGGAATTTCGTCACAATTGTCACATTTTCGTCACGGATGCTGCATCTCCAAGTTGAGCGGGTAAAAAAAACGGAATGCCTGGAATTGAACTTCAGGGCTCCAAGGGGGTTTCAACGGCTCAACCATTGCCCCACCAGCGCTGAATTGCAAGACCGCACTATAAATATATGAGTGGCATCACGAGCGATTCCTTGGATTTGTTCGGAGAGGCCACCCGATTTGTCACGCATACCTGTAACGCTTCCCACCCACCCGTCACGCTTTTTTGCTCCGCTCTCGGTTCTTGATTTTTCCACAACCTATGGGACATAAGAGCCTCCTTTGTACCCTACAGATATCTTGTTTGAGTCCAAGCGAGTCCCCCATAAAAATGCCACCAGTGAGAATTTTCGCCATGGCAAGATCTCGGAATCCCGCGTTTGCAACACGCCGGTTATCTCTCCAATTTTCAATAAAAACCACATATCTTGGTGAAGGTAGTAGCAATGCCCACCCCAATTTTTTCTACGGTAGATACCATACGAACACAACCACGTATAAGTTATAGTAGTTCTAGGCTAAGATCCACACTCAGAATCGCCACCGGTTCGTTGAGTGGTGGATGCCTGTAAGTCTAATCCACCCCCCTCTCACAACCACTAACAATACTCGTCTCGCACTCACGATTTCACACAGCCCATCGCCTCTCCCGATTTCGTTATCCGCACTTGGCATGTAACCGTTCCGATTGTTTTCGTAGTCCCGGACTAATATATGTATCTATTCCTCATGGCCTCCACTTACTTCGGTCACTCGATGTCTCTTGGATTACGCAGAGAGCGGGCTTATCGTGGCAGGCGGTTAGGTTGGGCTCATTCACCTTCGACGGATGGCCCAATGGAATCCTATCCTCGTACCTCCGCCTCTGGTTTCCCTGTATACAAATGCTAGGTCCTCAATAGCCTGAGTGTGTGGGATGCAATTGCGATCCCGAAGGTCTCGGCCGGGGATTTCCCATGGCCGCACACATGGATCCAACGGTAGAAGCTATTGCGAGCCCGTCAAGCCTCATTTTTGCGATTTTCTCAAATCCGGCGCGCTGCCATGGGTATGCAGGTGGTTTGATGCACTTCCGCAAACCCAGTGCCAATTCCACGCACTTTTGTGAAGCCATACGACAATCTTATGCGTATTCTTCCGACAGTCATTCGGTACATTACGTAAAAGTGGTTCTTGTTATGTAGACCAGTGAGGCAAATTATAAAACTGCAAGAAAGGGTTCCGGGCACAACTCCGTGCCAGCCGTGGCGGGTAAGGTATTTCTTTCTTTCTTTTTTCCCAGGGCAACCGGAACGAGAGACGATGCTGGAATTCGAGTAATTACACACCTCAAACACGAACGCAATTCTCTTCACCAAATGGCACTTTTCACATGAGGCGTGGCATGTCAAAACGGCCGCTCATCCCTATCGAGGTTCGGGTTCTCCCTCACAGCCTTTGTGCCACACCGTTTTCCCCCACCTACCCCAAGTTTCGACGATGGACACAAATTCCCAGAGACCGAGGCGGGGCGGTGCTCCCGAATTGTTGAATGCGGCCATGGAGTCCTTGAATATTGCGGAGGAGAGGTCTAGTGTCGCACCAGCTAAGGTCGCATTTGGCTCCATCAAAACCCTCCTGACGACGATTAGGGTTCATTTCCTCCCATTCTGCGACGATGAGCTTCCAGTTCACGTTTATCCAGGGCTCGAAGATCAACGATCAGGATTACGTCGAGCTTGGGTTATACTGTGCTGACACCTGTGAAGCCCTCGATCATGGAATGAACAGAAACGGGCTGGATGAGCTCAATCAGTCCTTGGGCGAGACGATAAACCGATTGACGGCGTGAGTCGAACCAGCAACACACATCGCTAACTGTCCACTGAAGTGCTCTCGGTTGTAGGACTGTTGCGGAGATCAGAGGAAATGTCGTCGAACAGAGCAGGCGAAACGCAGCCTCCCCGCTTCTCCTCGCGAAGAATGATAAGAAAATGATTGCTGCTTGGAAGTCGGACCTCAACAAGATCCTTCATGTCTTCAACGTGCGTTCAGTTGCCTCTGCATGGTTGTTAATAACCTGTTCCTTTCAGACCGAGTTGGCCGTGAACGCGCATGTGATGGTTGCTAGCATTCGTGACGATGTGTCGAGGATTCGGGAGGAGATTGACGATCAAGTTCGCTCAGTGAGTATGAGTCGCATTCAACTCATCGATGACAGGAGGGTGTTCACAGTTGCCTAGGCCCAAACCAGATCAGCTATCTCGAATACCATGGAGTCCACAGCCTTGCCTTTACATAGCGTCCCTCCTGGAGAATTGCCTCCCCCGCCACCGAGGGCCTGTTTTGGACGTGACGAGTTGATCGAGAACATCGTCGGGCTTACACAAAACCTGACACCTATCGCTCTAATCGGTGTCGGCGGAATTGGCAAGACGTCTATCGCTCTGACTGTCCTCCACGACAAACGCATCAAGGAACGGTTTGGAAACAACTGTCGGTTCATCCGCTGTGATCAGTTCCCCGCCTCGTGTCCTCATTTCCTTAGTCGACCATCCACAGTCATTGGCGCGGGTGTTGAGAACCCTGAGGATTTGGCCCCTCTGCGACCATTTTTATGTTCAGAAGAGATATTCATTGTCCTGGACAACGCCGAGTCCATTCTGGACCCCCAGGCGGTGAACACCCAGGGGATAGACGGTGTGGTTGAGGAGCTGAGTCAGATGGGCAACATCTTGCTTTGCATCACCTCCCGCATCTCCACTGTTCCTCCCGACTGCAAGAGTCTGGACATTCCAACGCTATCGATGCAGGCGGCGCGAGACATGTTCTATCGCATCTACGAGAACGACGAACAGTCCGACTCAGTCAACAAGATCCTGAGACAGCTAGACTTCCACCCGCTGTCGATCACGTTACTCGCCACGGTCGCACATCACAACAAGTGGGACACCAGCCGGCTGGCCAGGGAATGGGAGAGGCAGCGAACGGTGGTGCTCCGTGCACAGCGCAACAAGAGCCTTGCTGCTACCATCGACCTTTCGCTCGCTTCGCCGACCTTCATCGAACTTGGCCCCAATGCCCGGGACCTGCTCGGTGTCATCGCATTCTTCCCCCAAGGCGTCAACGAGAACAACCTTGAGTGGTTGTTTCCCACCATCTCGGACAAAGAGGGCATCCTGGACAAATTCTGCCTTCTTTCTCTGGCATATCGAAGCAACGGCTTCGTCACAATGTTGGCGCCACTCCGAGACCACCTTTCCCCAAAGGGCCCAGGATTCTCCCCACTCCTCCACACGACCAAGGAGCATTACTTCCGCAAATTGTCGGTTTTTGTTAATCCTGACGAGCCTAGGTTCGAGGAGGTGCGGTGGATCATTTCGGAGGATGTAAATGTCGAGCATCTGCTGGACGCCATGACATCTGTTGACGCAAATTTGGATGGTGTCTGGCTGGCTTGCGCTCATTTCATGGAATACCTCTATTGGCACAGACGTCGGCTGGTTGTATTCGGGCCAAAGGTCGAAGGACTCCCGGATAGCCATCCCTCCAAGCCGGGATGCTTGCTCCAGCTCTCGAGATTGTTTGACCCGGTTGGAAATCGTGCAGAGTACAAAAGACTCCTGATTCACACGTTGAAGCTCTGGAGGGAGCGGGGGGATGACTTTGAAGTTGCTGAAACGTTGAGGTTCCTATCGATGGCAAACCGGTACCTAGCCCTTTACAAGGAAGGAATATCACAGGCAAACGAAGCGTTGGAAATTTATGAACGACACAATGACATATGGGGACAAGCACGATCTTTAAAGGGTCTCGCTTTCTTGTTGTATGACGACGAGCAACCCAACGCCGCGGAAACAGCTGCATCCCGGTCGATCAATCTCTCATCAAACATTGATAACCAATATAACATCTGTGAATGTCGCCGTGTCCTCGGTGATATATGTCGATCCAAGGGCGAGACGGAGGAGACCATCAACCACTTGGAAGCAGCCCTTGGGATTGCTTCCTCTACCAGCTGGGATGACCAGCTGGTTTGGATTCATTGCGCCCTCGCACAATTGTTTTTCGATCAAGGCGAGTTCGGTAATGCACACATTCACACCGAACGCGCCAAGTTGTACGCAGCCAATTACCCACACAATCTGGGTCGCGTGATGGAGCTGGAGGCTCGGGTTTGGCATTCAGAACGCAGGTTCGAAGATGCAAAGTCTGGGGCTTTGCGCGCCGGTGATATTTACGAGAGGCTTGGAGCTGCGGAAGATCTAGAGCATTGCAGAGCGCTCCTCCAGATTATCGAAGGGGGAATGAAGTAGCCGGTTACATCCGGCGAATAGGATTTCAACGGTGAGCTCCATGAAACGGCGCCGCCTCCTATGCCCATTAACCCTCCAGTCTCAGCTCGGGAACCGGACGCCATCTCAAAACTCTGTTCAGGCATGTCCCTTCGTGAACAACTGACCCCACGTCTGGATGGATATTCCATTCCTGGATGTAGCATCCCTCATTACCGCTCCCCGCTATCTCTTTTTCCCAAGGACATTTTCCATTGTACTGGTTGGTCTCCTGTAGCTGCGCATTATCCTGTGTTTTGTTCCGCCACTCGTTGGTACCACTTGGTCCGTATCCCGTGCTGCAGAAATCCCCATCTTTCATGTCGTATTTTTCTTTCACTTCTTGCATGTGTCGCAGAGTGTCCGTGATTTTCAGACGTTTGGTCTCCCAATGTGACGGCTATCATTCTTGATGAGATTTCCAGACCAGAATCCGATATCCTGAGCCTTTCATGGTCCCTTACAAGAGGTTCTCCACCCAAAGGCTTTGCATGTTGCCAACGTTTTGACTATTGTGTTGTCCTCGGCAGGATCGGTAGCCACGCTCACGATTCACGTTGACATGAACCACATCAGATGCAGTGGGAGCTGGTCATTCTGAGGCCTGTATATCTCTGCCATCCTCACACCAGTGCGCTGAAACGGGTGCGACCCTACCAAGGGACACGTCCTGAAATTCTGCCTCGCTCAAGGACGGTTCCACGAAGACTGGGATCTTTCCCTCAACCGGAGCTGGCAAAACCGTTGTGTTCGTGTCTCTTCTGAGACGGTTACAAGCGTTACCCAGAAACCCCGAAGCAACTTATTCCCTAGTCATCGCCAATAGCGTTGAACTGGCTCGATAGGCGACGGATATCGATCAGGTACGAAAGGTCTTCGCCTACTGGACAGTAGAAATCGGACAAAGAACATGCTGGTATACCGCCTCCGGGCCGCTAACGTGTGCGTGGTGTTTATTTCTCTTTAGCACTAACACAGATACAGTGCGTCTCTAGCGCCGTCGCGACATACCACCCATTACCAAGGGTTCACGTTCGACGATTACAAAGGTTTGATAATCCGCCAGGGCTGAAGGCAATCGTGATTTAGACGAGGCACACCACGCTACCACACCCTCCTATCGTCACATCCTTTCTCACCTCAATTCGAGCATCAACGGTCCACACGCTTTCAAAGGTGCTGAAGACGAAACTGTGAAATCTGCGGTCACCCATTCCCAACAAGAAAAGCGCTAATCATCGGTTTCTCCGCCAAGTTCAGCCTGCACGATGGGCTCGCACTGGGTTCTGTTTTTGCCCGGACTGTGTACCACCGGAACCCTTTTTGATATGATCAAGAGTGATGGTCGTAGCTTTGATCCATACCGACACGTATTTCAGGATGGGTTATACGATGGACGATTTACAGTTTCAGGTGACCGTCGACCTTACCGCCGAGGATTACAGAGCTGCAGACGTCCGTAGATGACATACGCGCGGGGGCGTTGACGGTTGGAGATAGGTTTCTGTGAGTATATGCGTGTGCGTGTGTAGTACGTGTTACCCGTTGTATCAGAGGCAAGGAAGAGTTACGCGCAAAGCCCCGCGTCAGCCGTGGTGGGTAGGGTCTTTCTTTCTTTCCCAGGGCAACCCGAACGAGAGGCAGAATAGGAGCACAGAAGGTGCTGGAATCCAAGCAATTACACGCGCCTCAAAACACTTCAAATGCGAACGCGATTCTCTTCATCAAATGGCTCTGTTTGCACGAGGCGTGTCATGTCAAAATGGCCGCCCATCTCGGTTCGGGTTCTTTCTCGCAACCTGTGCGACGCACCATTTTTTCCCAACTACCTCAAGTTTCGACGATGAATACAGGGTCCCAGGACAGTACTCTCTCATCACTAAATGCGGCCGTGGAGGCGACGAACGCTGCGAAGGAGAGGTCTGGTACCGCACCAGCTAAGGCCGCATTTGGCTCCGTCAGTGCTCTCCTGACCACGATTAGGGTACATTTCCTCCTATCCTAAGATGATGAGTTTCTGGTTCACGCTTGTCCAGGATTCGATGACCAGCGAACGAGATTATATCGAGCTTGGGTTATCCTGTGCTGATGTATGTAAAGCCCTCGACCGAGGGATGAACGGAAGGCGATCAGACGAGCTCAGCGAATCCGTACTTGAAGCGATTGAACAGTTGACTACGTGAGTTGGACTGGCAATGTGTATGCCGGGCGATCCACTTACTAAGTCCTCAATCGCAGGACCGTGACCGAGATCAAGAAAAAGATCAATAACCGGCGTAAACGAAATACGATCTCTCGACTATTATACGCGGGGAACGATAAAAAGATCGCCACCTGGAGGTTAAATCTGGATAGGGTCCTTGGTGTTTTCAACGTACGTTGAATCAGCTCATCTCAGCAATCGCCAACCGTCCCCCATTCAGACCGAACTCGTAATCAACACCCACATCATGGTCGCGGATATGCATCGTAACGCGTTGACGGATCGGGGAGATACTGACAGCCAACACCACTCGGTAAGTGCGGCTTTTTATCCATCAACAATAGAATGCTCACCACGTCCCAGACTCAAACCAGGTCAGTCATCTCGAACACCATAGAGTCCACAGTCTCACTTTTACATAGCATCCTTCCTGGAGAATTGCCTCCCCCACCGCCGAGGGCCTGCTTTGGACGTGAAGAGCTGATCGAGAAGGTCGTCGGACTTACACAAAACCTGACACCCATCGCTCTGATCGGCGTCGGCGGAATTGGCAAGACGTCCATTGCTCTGACTGTTCTCCACGACAAACGAACCAAGGAACGGTTTGGAAACAACCGCCGATTCATCCGCTGCGATCAGTTCCCCGCCTCGTGTCCTCATTTCCTCAGCCGGCTGTCCGCAGTCATTGGCGCAGGCGTCGAAAACCCCGAGGATCTGGCTCACCTGCGGCCATTTTTATCTTCAAAAGAGATGATCATCGTCCTGGACAACGCGGAATCTATTCTCGACCCCCAGGCGGCAAACGCTCAGGGGATAGACGGTGTGGTCGAGGAACTGAGTCAGATCAGTAACATCTGCCTTTGCATCACCTCCCGCATATCCACTGTTCCTCCCGACTGCAAGAGTCTAGACATTCCAACGTTGCCAACGGAGGCCGCGCGAGACACGTTCTATCGCATCTACGAGAACGCCGAACAGTCCGACTCGGTCAACAAGATCCTGAGACAACTGGACTTCCACCCACTATCGATCACGTTACTCGCCACAGTCGCACATCACAACAGGTGGGACACCAGCCGACTGGTCAAGGAATGGGAGAAGCAGCGAACGGGGGTGCTCCATGCGCAGCGCGACAAGAGTCTTGCCACTGCCGTCGAACTTTCGCTCACTTCACCGACGTTCATCGAACCCGGCCCCGACGCCCGCGATCTGCTCGGCGTCATCGCGTTCTTCCCTCAAGGCGTCAACGGGGACAACCTCGAGTGGTTGTTTCCCACCATCTCGGACAAAGAGCAGATGTTGGACAAATTCTGCCTTCTTTCTCTGACATACCGAAGCAACGGCTTCGTGACGATGCTGGCACCACTCCGAGACTACCTTTCCCCGAAAGGTCCAGAATTCTCCCCACTCCTCCACACAACCAAGGAGCATCACTTCCGCAAATTGTCAGTGGAAATTAATCCTGGCGAGCCTGGGTTCGTGGAGGCACGGTGGATCATTTCAGAGGATATGAACGTCGAGCACCTGCTGGACGCCTTCACGTCTGTTGACGCAAACTCAGATGACGTCTGGTCAGCTTGTGCTGATTTCATGGGGCACCTTTGTTGGCACAGATGTCGGCTGGTTATATTAGGACCAAAGGTAGAAGGACTCGCAGATAGCCATCCCTCCAAGCCAGAATGCTTGCTCCAGCTCTCGCGGTTGTTTAACTCGGTTGGAAATTACACAGAGTACAAACGACTCCTCACTCACACGTTGAAGCTCTGGAGGGGGCGGGGGGATGACCTTGAAGTCGCTCAAACATTGGGGTTCCTAACCATTGCAAACCGGTGCCTAGCCCTTTACGAGGAAGGAATATCACGGGGAAATGAAGCGTTGGAAATTTACGAACGACACGATGACGTATTCGGACAGGCACAAACTTTGCAAAGTCTCGCTTTCCTGTTGTATGCCGACAACCAATTCGACGCCGCGGAAACAGCTGCATCCCGATCGATCGATCTCTCATCGAACATCAACAACCAATCCAGCATCTGCGAGTGTCACCGTGTCCTTGGCCATATATGCCGATCCAAGGGCGAGGCGGAGAAGGCCACCGACCACTATGAGACAGCCCTTGGGATTGCTTCCTCATTCAACTGGGACTACCAGCTGTTTTGGATTCATTACGCCCTCACACAACTGTTTTTCGATCAAGGCAGGTTCGGTGATGCACACATTCACATTGAACGCGCCAAGTCGTACGCGGTCAATGACCCATACAATCTGGGTCGTGCGATGGAGCTGGAGGCTCAGGTTTTGTATAAAGAATGTAGGTTCGAAGATGCAAAGTTTGAGGCTTTGCGTGCCGCCGATGCTTACGAGCGGCTTGGGGCCGTGGGAGATCTAGAACGCTGTAGAGCGCTCCTCCGCGAAGGGAAAATGAAGTAGCTGATATTCCATTCCTGGACGTAAAGTATCCTTCATCATCGCTCCCTGCTATCTCTTTCTTCCCAAGGACATTTTCCATCGTACTGCTTGACCTCCTGTAGCTGCCCATTATCCTGTATTCTGTTCCGCCACATATTGACACCACTTGGTCCGTATCCTGTGCTGTATTTTTTCTTTCACGTTTTGCATGTGTCGCAGAGTGTCCGTGGTTTTCAGATGTTTGGTCTGCTAATGTGACAGCTAACATTCTTGATGGCATTTCCAGACCAGAATCCGATATCCAGTCCCGAGCTTTATACGTCCCCTCACAATAAGTCCTCCACGCAAAGGCTTTGCATGTTGCCAACGTTTTAACCACCATGTGTTGAATTATCCTCAGAGAGAGAGAACGACTGAAGAGATGAAGACGAACTACAGGTATTTAAGGGGTACGGCGATAAGATCAACCGTGCAGATATAAAGGTTTGATCGGCTGGAGGGAAGGATAGAACGCTGTATTCTACAGCTGCTTTTCAGACGATAGAGACACTCGGCTTTGTTTGTCACAGACAACCCTTTTCCCTCACCACGTCTACTTCGAGCGTAGAGAGTCAGGTTAACACATTCTTTTTTAAATCCGGGGTGATTGGCTATAAATACATGGGATTATCCAGGTATAATGCCGTGGGGGCTGAGGCTCCTATATCCGCCATGTTCATACCGGCGTGCTGGAGCGGATACATCCCTACCCTGCCTAGACGCGCTCAAGGAGGACTCCACGAAGATCAGGATCTCTCTCCCAACCGGAGCTGGCAAGACCGCGGGGAAATTAGAAATCAGACAAGGAGCACGCCGGTGTACTGCGTCTGGTCCGCTAACGTGTGTGTAATGTTTATTTCTCTTTAGCGATAGCACCGATACAGTGCGTCGAGCGTGTGTGTGATACGGGGAGGCTATATGAAGAATGAAACAAACGGCTTTGATATAGGAAGGGAATGAGACTGATTTTCTATGATTAGCTGAGCAAGAGTGACTAGGGAAACATGCGATAGAAAAAGGGGGAAAGAAAAACAACGTGAACAGTCGAAAGGGTAAAGAGGGAGGGAAGACGGCAATACAGGACGCAGCAGTCGGACACAAGTTGAATACCTTGCTAGCGGGGAAACGGGCATCCCTGGAACGTCACTCGGTGCTGGGCTCAGAGGTTCCTGACCTACACCTCCTCCTTCCCCTGCTCCACTCTGGGTTTCGTCATGTCTCTCACGACCGTCGCCGTTCCTCAGTATCCTCCAATGCGATGATGCTTACCGGTAGATCTGCGTTTGCTGTACCATCGTCATTGATAAACCCAGGTGATGGCGTGGTCATATCAGGCAGATACGACGAGGCCGATGTCTGCTCGTGTTTCAGACCCTCTGCAATAATATTCATCGAAGCAGAATTCGAAGGTCCTATATCAACCACTACATCCGGGTCGATTTTATCATCAACGGAGGGAGACACCGAGGACGAAAGTGGTTCGGGAGCCGCACCCGTCAGTATCGCCGTGTTACGCTTCGTCCAGGGCCGGAAGTCGGACCTGTCATGCGCACGGTGAAACGTGGAAGGTCTCTTATCATCTTCTTCCACGTCTGGTAAAGGTACAGTGTGTACCTCGTCCACCGCTTGTGGGATCTTCATAACGGGGACCATAGACTATCGTAGAGACTGTCTTGGTATCCCGTCTGGTCACGATCCTCCGAATCTCGATCTCGCAAAGTGGGTGAAACGGAAAGCGATGGTTGTGTAGACTGTATCCATCTGGTGTCCTGCGTCGATGGCAGGTGTGGGATGTTCACGCTGCTCGTCCTCATCAACGGAGAAGGCAGATCATTGTCTGGTGGAGGGGGTGGTATTATCGTACTGTAGAAGCCACAGAAGAAGAGGAAATGATGTTAATTTGATTCCATTTTGTCCATTTACACGTCCAACAGGGCACGGGGAGATTCGAGGTCGTACCCCGATGATCCTCAGTGATTTGTCCCACATTCACTTTGATCCCCGTCTCGTACTCACACTCACACTACCATCTGCTTGTTGTACCCTGACCAGGGCAGGCATAGGGGGAATCACCTCCTCGTTCGACGGCTGTGGAGTGGCCGGTCTCGGAAGCTCCAAGAACGAGTTGTTGGAAGGGTTGCTGAGTAGCGGAGGGCTTGCGGATAGGTGTCATGGATAGTCACCCAATAATCCAAAATGTCTAGAGGCACTTTCGCTATTCAAAACATCCGTCGTGAAGAAAAAAGAGATCAAGCACATCGCACACCGCACAAGGCGGGATAATATCAAGGCCCGAGGTTCAATGTTCAAGGTCTGAACAACCTCTGCTCAATTCCACCGCTCCTAAACTCCCTCCCAGCTCGACTAAACTGTCTGTCCTCTCCAACGGTGTCCAATGTCAACCTGCCAGGACTCATTCTCGCGTTCGCAACACTGGTCTGGCTCCTGCTTCTCTGGATTACCTCTTCGACCCTGTCCAATGCCGAGTGTCGAGTGTGGAACCTTTCAGCTGGGGTTCTCTTCGCCGGAGGGTCACCGGGGAACTCATAGGTGGCGAAGACTGGTGTCGTTGGGAGACGTCTGAGCCCAGGTCCCAAATCGTGTTTCGTCAGAGGGTAAATCTCACTGGAGTGTTCAGATTCACAGGGCTAGCGGAACAAAGGAGAGGTTGGATCCAGGGCATCGGTATCATCCCGTTCCTCGTCCCTCCCAAGGCCAGTCACAGCCCGAGGCGACTTCGTGCGTTTAGGTGTCGGTGTCCATTTTCAAGAAGAATTCCGATTCCAACCGTGGAGACGTCGGGGTCGGGGAACTCACAGGAAGAACAGCCGTGTCCACCAATCTGACCAGGACGTTGGTCATTTATATGAAGAGTGTAGGTGATTCCGGACTTTCCAGGACCCCTGTCACCTGACCAGAGATTCATTCCAGCTCGACGGCGTATTCCGAGTCCTCAAGCCGGTTATTGGAAAGATAAATGAGAAGACGAAAGTTCAGCCTTCGGTTGGGTCGAGGTTCGGTCTACAGTCTCGACCGTCGGAGTGGTTCCGCGTTTATCGGGCGGGTTTCACATGACCGCTCCGGTTTCTAGGATGCCGAGTTGATTATTTTCACGACTTCCTCTTGCCCTCGGACTCGTACGACTTGCTGTTCCTGAAAACAAGGATCGTGATCCTGTGTAGCAAAGGTCTCGAAATCATGGATCTCTCAAAGTCAGTCGTCTCTTCGTGCGGATGGGGGATGCCTTTGTTGACGCCAACGTAGTTTCAAGAGCGTTATCATCCCTCAGAAGGAAGACCCTCGATTGGAGAAGCTTGCAAAGACATGTGAGTCGTGTAGGCCCATGGGTATGTTCAGGTCGAACAAAGACGAGTTCCTGCTCTGTTATGATGGCATGTGTTGGCTGGAGGGCCTGAACGCGGAACGAACTAATTTTGACAGAGTTCGAGGTGTATATCGACAAACGTGGAGATCCAAGCCATCGTACAGGTACAATCGAGTGAGAAGGGACGGCAGAGCGGGTGGCCTGGCACCCACCCTGCATCCTCTCCTTCGACAGCCGATTCATCGGAATCCGACACGCAGAGACCGGTCACCTGGTCCAAGTCAGCTCCGGAAGCTATATGTGATAGAATCCAGGATATATGGGGTGACGAATATGGAAGCTCTTCAACCTGGCAGGAGAGGGACGACGGCTCAAATCAGTCGAATTCGCCGCCACATTCTCCCAAGCTGAACCCGGCGTATTCGTTTCGGTATCGATAGCTTGAACTTGAACTCGCAGTCTGCCGTCTGGAGGTCCACTCTTTCACACTTGAGCCTAATCCACACACCCCTCACCAACCACTAACGATGCTCGCCTTGCACTTGCGAGTTCACATAGCCTATTACCTCTGTCGATTTCGCTATCTGTGCTCGTGTAACCGTTCTGATTGTTTTCGTAGTCCCGGGCTAATATATATATCTATTCCCTATGGCCTCCGCTTACATCGGTCACTCAATGTCTCTTGACTTACGCTGAGAGCGGGTTTATCGTGTCGGGTAACTA